>PQXK01000228.1:0-61944 GCA_004786245.1 Botrytis hyacinthi | reverse complement strand
TCTATCTATCTATGTACCTATATATATATATATATATATATACACACATATATTGTATCCTCATATCTTCCTAGTACCTACCTACCTACCCATCTCCCTAGCAGACACTTTTCTTTTGCTTGCTCGAATTTTCTTTTTTCCTTCCTTTTCTCCCCCTTGGGCTAGATTCTGTCGTCGGGCAATCAAACTCCGTGCATCGTAATATTTGGAGTGAAATCGGATGACATCGTCAACGTCATCGATTTACTTAGCTTCTGCTCTAGAGTCTAGGGGTGCTTATCCACTAGGTACGCATTAATGATTACTACTGTGAACCTTCCACCTGCTAATAGTCGGCTCTTATAAGCGGCCGACTATTACCAACTTGGCGGCGGGGAATGGGAATATCTACCTCGCCTACCTACCTAGACTCTTGTGGCTCTCTAGGACTACCCAGCCTCGAGCCAGCTATGCATTGACCATCCACCCGAGCCATCTGTATGACTAATCCCGCTTGCATTATCCCGTTCCATGCTATCAATCCCGTCCACGGGTATCCGAACCCGAACAATAGAGTAGTACCGCCAGCTTGGAGTAGTAGTACCTACCTATGAGGGCAGTTGCCTAAAGTTTGCCACGTGACTGCGTGCTCTTTGAACGCGTTTCTTCTCTTCTTAGTCTATCGTACTGCGCGTTCACTTCAACCTCTACAACACCTTTTTTCCTTCTAGAATTTAATCACCACATACAACCTCCCTGTCCAATCCATCATTTCATCAACTTCGCAGAAGATTTTATTATCTGGAGCGAAGCGAAAAAGCCTCCACGGCAGTGGCCCAGCGGAGCGTCATATCTATTTGTTTTTTCAATTGTTACCAATTTGCCAATTCGAACTCACGCATACACAAAATACAGACAAGCGCAAGAGAAAAGGTAGCCATATTTCGTTTTTTTTAACCCCGTATCTTTTACATCAATTCCAGTACTGACTTCAATATTCCAGACCATCGATAATCTCTTCGCAATTATCGACTCTCCTTTTCAATCGCCAGAACTTAACAGGCTGTAGCAGCCGTCACAAACCAACAACATGTCGAAAATAGAGAAAATGAGAATATGCGGGTTAGTCTCATTGATGCCAATCATATATTAGGATAGCTGGGCTTATTAGG
The DNA here is from genome assembly GCA_004786245.1 of Botrytis hyacinthi. Lineage (NCBI taxonomy): Eukaryota > Fungi > Ascomycota > Leotiomycetes > Helotiales > Sclerotiniaceae > Botrytis > Botrytis hyacinthi. Next base: position 60,793 of record PQXK01000228.1, on the reverse strand, counting down.
TTTCGTTCTTATAGGGTGCGATCCTTCGATCACAAGGGTTGGGAGAATATCTCGTTCAACACCCCTCTTACACTTATCGTCGGACTCAATGGTTCGGGGAAAACTGTATGTCTTTGTTTTCAGACACTCTTCTCCAGGATTTAGCTAAATTAAAATTAGACAATCATCGAATGCTTGAAGTATGCTACAACTGGTGCGCAACCACCGAATAGTAAGGTTGGAGGGGCTTTCATTCATGACCCCAAAGTATGTTGCTCATGGCCCTTTCATATACGTTTTCACACAAGATGCTCATTCAGATACAGCTTTGCGGCGAAAAGGAAGTACTGGCACAAGTCAAGCTCTCATTTCAAAGTACGACTGGATCGAGAATGGTCATTACGAGAAGTATGCAACTTACGGTTACAAAGACGGCCAGGAAGATGAAGACCCTAGATGCCGGATTGATGGTCAATAATGGTGGCGAGAGAACTGCTGTATCTCACAAAGTTGGTGAGATTGACAAGATAATGCAAACAGCTTTAGGCGTTTCTGAAGCTGTTTTGGACAATGTTATTTTCTGTCACCAAGATGATTCATTATGGCCAATGAGCGAGCCTTCACAACTCAAGAAGAAATTTGATGATATATTCGAGGCAACAAAATATACCAAGGCTGTTGACAGTCTCAAATCTTTGAAGAAGGATTACGCTCAGCAGATTAAAGGCATGATAGCAGACGAATCGATTGCTAAGGACAACAAGGATAAAGGAGAAAAAACCAAGAGCCGCTGTGAAGAACTTTCGGCTCAAATAGATCAGCTTTCTGAAGAGGCCTTGAAAGACAAAGCCAACATGGAAGCAGTTCGAGAGGTCGTTGACGCAAAACAGGCGCAGGCAGCCGAGTTTTGGGAACTAGTTCAAAAGCTCAGAACTAACAAAGAGCGGGTCAAGTTCAGTGAAGAAAATCTAGAGTCTCTCCAAAAAAGAATCAAGCCACTTTCCGAGTCAGACGAATGGCTTAAATCAACATTAGATCAATATGCGGATCGTATACTGGAGATGGAACAGCAAGACAAACAATTACAGAAGCAATATCGTGATCAGCAGCAGAAGGTATCGGCAAATACTACCGAATTGGGCAAAAAACAGGCAGATTTAGGTCGACAACAAGCTCTAAAACAAGCCTATGAAGGAGAGCTTGAATCTCGAGTTCAACTGGTCAAGAGTGCTGCATCGAAGCATTCCATTCGGGGCTACGATGACGACATCAACGAGTCTCGCGTGAATGAATTTATAGAGAGAATCAAAAAGCTATCTCGCGACAAGGAACGTGAACTGGAGCGGGCCAAGACCGCCACTAATGATGAGTTGAAAAATGTCCAGACCACGTTGACGGAACTTCAGAACCAACACGCAATACGTGTTCAAGAAAAGGTGACGGCCAAGCAAACGATTTCTAACAACGAAAGGAAAGTAGGCCCTAAACAAACAGAACTGGGCTTTATCCAATTCGACGAAGGTGATAAAACCGGTCTTGAGGCCTCCCACAGTGAGACCAGGGAACTGTTGGAGAAGCTTAGGACTCAATTTGACGGTGCAGGCTGGGACAATCGCATCAGTACTTGCAATGGACGCTTGCGTGAGCTCGAAGACGAGGAGAAGTCTTTGAGGAAAGAGGCTTTCGAGATCAACAAGCGTTCGAATGACCGTGCGCAACTTGATTATGTTGTGGGGGAATTGAAAAAAACCAAGGGAAAACTAGACACCATGAAAGCGACCCACGGTGCAAAGCTCGATTCAATTCTCGGCCCAGACTGGCAAGTTGATACTCTCGCAAAGGATTTCCAAAGTGCATTGGACAGAGAGAAAGATGAAGTTTCAGACGCAACAAATGAACAAGAAGCCGCGAAGAAATCTCATTCTGAAGCAGGTTTTCGTTTCAATGCACTTCGTGAAGACCTCAAAGCTAAGAAGGAGCAATTGAAGGCTTGTGAGAATGCTGTACTCAACTCCATAAAGGATGAAGACTCGAAACCGTTAATAAGCGTCGAAGAATATCCTAGGGAGCTGAATCAACTGGAGGAGGAGCGTGATGAGATTCGAGATAATATCGATGGCTTTAAACACAAGATCGAATATTTCACCCAATGCTTAACCACCATTCAGACTAAGGACATGTGCAAACTCTGTGAGAGAGGATTTGCAGAAGAATCACATCGTTCAGCCGCCATGAAGAAAATTCAGAAACTTCTCAACAAAGATGCCCGAGAAAGATTGCAGGGAGAGCTGGAGATGTACAATGAACAACTGAAGACTGCAAAAGCTGCTCAATCGCAGTATGATATTTATCAATCCCTCAAGAACGAAATCCCAAATGTTGAGCAAGATATGAAGAAGGCAGAAGATGAGAAGCAAAGATTACTTCAAGAAGTTGAGCATCAAGACAGTATTGTTGAACGCAAGAACGCTAGACAGAGAGATGTCGAATCTCTGACACATATCATCTCCTCTATCATTAGGTACCATAGTGATATTTCAGATCACGAGGCAAAGATTGATAGCTTAGCCTCGCAGCAAAGCATTACTGGAAGTATTATGACTGCTGACGATATCCAAGAACGACAGACAGCTTGTAGCGAAAGTATGCGCGAGGTCAGAGAACAATTGTCGAAAATCTCTTCCGAGAAAGATGCAGCTAAGGACAAGATAAATGACGTGGAGCGTGATCTATCTCGCAAATCGCAAAGACTCCGGGATGTCATTCACGGATTGGCAAAGAAACAAGCTTTGCGAAAGGAGATTGATGAGCTTCTCGAGAGCAGCACACAGCAACGTGAAATCATGAATCGTGCTGATGCCGAGCTGGAAATTTTGAAACCCAAAATTGATACTGCAAAGGCTAAATACGAAGACATCCAACAGCAAGGTCATGCAAAGGAAAGAGAAGTCCGATCTCAAAAGGAGAAGTTGGCAGATACTGTCCGCCAATTCCTGCAACATGAGAAAAATATCAATGGATATATTGACAACAGTGGCCCTGAAAATCTTGCTGCTTGTGAGCGAGCAATCAAATCCATTCAACAGGATCAGAAGCGTATCAGCGAAGAAATGAATGGTATTACTACCGAGTTGAATGCACTCCGAGCCAAAAAGAGTGATTCCGATCGATTAAAGACAAATATCAGCGACAACATCCTATACCGACAAGAACTGGCTAAATTAGAGGTTTACAAGAAACAAACTATTGACTTGGAATCTCAAAATGTGGAAGGAAATTTCCAAACTTTAACGAAAGAGGCTGAGAGAATACAAGCAACGTTCTACGACCATCGTCGCCTCTACCAACAGAAAACAGCCGTTCTCTCGGAAAAGGACCAAAACTTGGCACAATATTTACAGGACTGGGATCTGAATTACAAAAATGCTCGATCGGAGTATCGCACAGCTATGATCAAAGTGAAGACGACAAAAGCTGCTATTGATGATCTAGGCAAGATGATTACAGCTATGGACAAAGCAATTGTGAAATTTCATAGTGTCAAGATGGAGGAAATTAATCGAATTGCTGGGGAATTGTGGCAGACTACTTATCAGGGTACAGATGTCGACACAATCATGATTCGTTCTGAGAAAGATGAGGGCGAAACCGCAGCTGGTAACAAGAAGACAAATTATAAATATCGAGTTGTGATGGTTAAGCAAGATGTCGAAATGGATATGCGTGGTCGTTGTAGTGCTGGTCAAAAAGTTTTGGCTTGTATCATCATTCGTTTAGCGCTAGCCGAATGTTTCGGTATTAATTGTGGTGTAAGCCTTACTTCTTTTCTTATTCCCTTCTTTTATCTTGATTGATATAATTCTAACATTATTTACAGCTCATTGCACTCGATGAGCCTACCACTAATCTAGACCAAGACAACATCAAAGCACTTGCACAATCTCTACATGACATCATTAAATCCCGTCAACAGCAAGCCAATTTCCAACTCATCATTATTACTCACGATGAAGAATTCTTGAAGGTTATGCAGTGTTCTGATTTCTGTGATGACTTCTATCAAGTCAGTAGGGATCAGGAACAGAATAGTAAGATTGAAAAGATTCCTATTGCGCAGGTTATGGAGGGGAATTGATTACATTTGTGAGAGGTAGAGGGGGGATTGGGATTCGAGCTTGATATCGGTGAGGATATGGGAAGAATGAGAAATCTGTAGTTATATGGGCGGGATGATGATTCAGGAGTTCTGAAGATATACCTAGTAGTGAGTTTTTTACATAGCTTGCTTTTCATATATGTTAGCTTAGCTAGGCAGCTAGGCAGGGTATAAATACTCACTTTTAATGATAATGAGAGATGAAATGATATTTATCTACCTACTATGAAACAGTTCTTCGAGTACATGAGATCATTCTCGATGTGTTTAGTGCAAGAAATAGATGATGATAGTTACCTTGACTTGAGGAAAATACCTGTATTAGTTTTAGTGATACTGAAATATCTCATAGGTTTTTCTATTTTTCTATTTTTCTTATTATGCTCTATGTTGTTTTTCTCCAATCATGAAATATCAGTTATATCGGTCTATATTCAATGCTAAGATTTCTGAAAAATTGAAGATACCAGAGCAAATTTTCTGTCTCGCGCATCTGGATCGTGATGTGGAGATGAATATTTGAGAGTATAAAGGTATCTTCTTTGGGATTCTGATCCTGGGGATGTAGCGAGAGAGATGGAAGGAGTGTGAAGATAGCGCGAAATGGTAGGAGATGGATATTCAGAGAGGAAAAAGGGGGCATTTCGTTACTGGTCAAAGAGGAAAGCTCGCTTACGGAATTTCATACGATTTCGGCGATGTGAATGGAGAGAATTGGGTTGGGACGGAGGACTCTAGCTATTACTTTAGTGGGATGTAAGTGGTCGGATGGAGTATGGCTTTAGAGAGTGATGGTATGGTATATCGAGGGCGATGATTTATGCCTAGGATTGTTCGTGATGATGATGATGATGTGATAACAAAGGATAGAAGAATTTGAAATCGCTTTCTTGAGTACTCTTCCATCTTACATGTATCGACATCTCAGCATTTAATCTTCAAATGCATATTGTCATTGCCTTCCGCCCAATTAATCAAGTCGGATTATGAAGTATGAAACATCTGTGAAATTTTTCACTCGCACAAAGGGATTCTTTGATAATTGGTTGAATTTTACTAAGATGTTGCGGAATTCGAAATAAGAGGATGGTCTATTATTGATTCTTCGTTGTATCAAGGAACGGAAGATGAACAATAGTCGTAAGCTACCTGTTCAGGTTGAGAACAAGCTGTGAACAATATTCCCAACGAGTATATGTAGCGTTGGAAAATGTGAGCTTGTTTTACTCTCCTTCCTCTCCAGCTTCTTCAATCTAATCAAAACATCAACTACCACAACAACCACACTTTGCACCAACAACCCGTCCATTTAGAGAACCCGTGACACCACCCTAGCATTCAAACCATCGAGTTCCAAGTAACCCAAGCACATATCCACCTTTCAAGTCCAAAAGAACCAACAAAACCCCTAATCATGACATCCAGAAAATACCCCCAGAGACACGAAGTCGGATCTCTCGTTCGGGATCGACGACACAACAAGATCCACCACGCCAAAGAAAAGGCTCTTAGTGAGCGTTCCACCTGGGTCCAGGAGTGCTTCGATCACAAGCAAGATGCCCGTAGAGCTAATGATCGTGCCAAGACTCAGCAGAGAAGAGCCGAGAGGAGGGACAATGTGCCCGCAGAAACATTGTCTGACCTTAGCATGTACTAGCCACTGGGAGACCTATGTACAATAAGATGATTTAAACAGTTCGGAAAGGCAACCTTGCCAACCAAAAAAATCATCACACGAGGAAAACGTATAAAAAGAGTGACTTAAATTGGAAATTTCGCTTCAACAAAACTGACAAAGAGAGTTTGATTTATATAGTTTTGCAAAATCTAAATTGGAGCAGAATGAATCAGATGCTTTCAAATATAGAATGATAAAATAATAATTGTTGGTTTTCTCAGACTGTCTCTAAGTGTGCGTAGTGAAACATTGTGATCATATTAAACGCCGTAAGTCCAGTCCAAGTGCCAGAAACGCCTTTTCCACGTTTCCATTCTTTGACCTAATGCGCCGTAAGTACCCTGTGCACCCAAAATCATAAATTATATACTCCTCCTCGTAGTATTAACATTACTAGCGTGAGCTAACAAGAATTTGCAGCATGTGAGAGTGTACTTGCACGCTTTACTCCACGCATCATCTTGTGCTATCCCTAGTTTTATACTAATTTCACCTATCTTCTCCCCTTCGATTTTATATGGTAATTTAAGACCCCTTCCAGTTTCAGAGTTCTTGGCAGATTCCTGCTCAACAAAAGCACCTAATTGACGCATACATTCAAGGAATGCCTCCATAGCTATATCAAATTTGCGATGCATGAACGTTAGGCCAAGGGGCATATCACCAGATGAATGAAGTTCAAGAATCGATTTCTTGGGTGGTTTTGGTATATTAACGCGTTGTGAGCTAGAACGACTTGCGGATGGCGAGGGATAATCAAAACGTATTATTCGAGAAGTAGAACCCATAGGCTGAAGCTCATAACCATCGAATTTGAAGTTGAGACGACCAGCAACGGTAGCTAGAAGGAGTAATGCGTGACCCCATGCTGCGTTAATTTCCGGCCAGTCAACCGGCACACTCGAGAGTCGTCCAAGTCGTAGGCCATTTATTGTACCAAACTTTCCGTCGTGGCTTATACAAAATGTATCGTTATAGACATTCGTTCTTTGTAATTTATCCAGTAGCTGTGAATCATGATCATATTGGAGATTGATACTATCCCGTATGTTTTGAAATTCCGAGAGCTTCATTGCAAACTCATTTCGATCACTCCAGAATTTTTCTTCCTCGATATCAAGAGCTCTAGCCTCTTCTTCCAGCTGTGCATTTTCTTCGTTTACCGCAGCAGTTTCCGCTTCGATTTTCTTTAGTTCCTCTACTGCCGCGACCTCCTCTGCTTGTACCTTTGCAAGGAGGTCATTGGCTTCCTTCACCTCCTCCTCTGTTGGTACTTCGGCGTTAACCTGCTTCAGAAATCCAACATACGCATCCCTTTCTCGGGTCGCAGCTTCTAATCGCTTTTGTAATCCATCAACAAGCATCTCTGTACATTCAATACAAATAGGATGATCAATATCGGATTTCGCTGTAAGAATCTCGAAAAGTCTTGATACCCGTTCCATTTCTTGCGACATTGCTTTACCCCCATCACCTGCTGCATCGCTACCAGGCAAGTCATCTTGGTTTAATTTATCCGGGCTTGTAGCGTCTGGTGATTTGGCAACTGATGGCGGTACGACTTGCGACTCCGTCAGCATGACAAAAGACATGGCTGGATTGTTCGTGCCACTTCTCAACGTATCTGATAGATTAGATTCATGTCGACGAGGAGCGGAGATTGTCCGCTTGAAAGTTGGTGGACCGGCATGCTTCGAGACACGATCATATAGTTGCTTTCGGTCTTGAGGATATGCTGGTCGCGAAGGGGGGATGTTTTTGGCTTGGTTTTGTGAGGCTGCACCTAGAAATCAGTGTTAACGCACTGGCTCTTCTCAAGATGGTATGTAGAGAATGTAGAGAATAATTACGAACCGACTAACAAATCAAATGCCGCGGGGTTCAAATCCTCCAAAGAGCTATCGAGTTTCAATGACGTCCGACACTTTTGACAATACATGTTGTGGATGTTTGACCGCCGATAACTGTTCAATTAAGTTGAATTATGGAGAATCATCAAGAAATTATCGAACAATAAACCTCTGGCATTTTGGTCCATCAAAAGTCTAAGAGAATTCTAGAATAAAAAGGGTTGTAGATTCACTCATTTATAGTTGTACTGATACGACTGACATGATTAATACCTTGACGTATTTCGTACGGTAAAGCTAAATGCATGCTTACATAATCTTAGATCAGTTACCACCATACCTATGCAACCCCGCCAATCTACTTTTAAGCTTTATGCATGTACCTACCTAGTACTATTCAATTTACACGAACCCAACGCGTATCCCCGGGACTTTATGAAATACGGCTCGCGACTATGATCAACTTCTAAACTTCATTACTCAAATAGTGATGTACAACTACGCACTCTTATGCTTCCCACAAATTCTCAAATTTCGGACATGATTGCGAATTGTCAACATGGAATCTCCAACAGAAAGGCAGAAGATGCCTGCCGATTCCAATCTTGTCGACCTCGAAGTTAACGACGAGTACTCTGAGGATTACAGCGACACTGAGGAAGATGATTTTATTGTCGATGACGAGAACGACAATATAATTTACGAGCCTGGATATGATCCCGATCAAGAACTTCAACAAAAGAGAGCTCGACTCGACTACAAATTAAAATCAACATTCGAATCAATCTTCGAAAAATATGGGAAAGATTTCGATGGAGTTGGAGATGAAATCGACTTGCTTACTGGAGAAATATTGGTTGATAATGGGCATTTGAAAGAGATGCAAGATGAGCGAGACGCTGGAGGTAAAAAGGCGGGAGGTAGTCTGTTAAGAGCCTTGACCGTCGAACCAGAGAGTGTCACAGAGACATCGGGCGACGAATATAGCAATGTGGAAGAAGGAGATGATAGAGAAGAGGAAGATAACGTACGCGAAAAAATAGTTGATAAAGACGACGCGGCGGAGATGAGTGATGAGGATGTGGAGGAGGACGACATTATTTTACGTGGCTACGATGGATCGAATCACGAGCCTTTTCATGATATGGTATCTACGACAGAGACAGAATCCATTCGGAATAGCACCCATAAGAACGATCCACAACAGAGTCAGAATGTACAATCCGAAGGACACAGCATTTCTTTTCCTTCATATAATGAAATTCTACGTTCATTTGGACCTGAAGTTGCCCCTCAAATTGTGAGCCTCATTTCACAAAAGCAAAGTCACGATGACACCAATATCGAACCAGCCTGGAGAGCACCTGAACTGCCTTCACTAGGACTGAGAAAGCAGCCAGCAATGAGAACTTTTATTCCAGAGCCAGAAACTGAGCGTAGTCCATCTCCCGGTATTTCTGAGTCGATATGGGCTTTACCAAGAGGACGAGGCGGAAAAGGAACTCCAAGAGCTACACATAAACCAGCATTGCTTTCGGACGGATTGAGCACTTCAAGTCATGCTGGCTCACCACGAGGGCACAATTTATTCACGGAAGAAGAGGACAAGATGCTCATCGCAAAGGTAGCTGAAGCACGCGATCAGGGTCTCCCGTTTGCAAGAGAATCTATATGGGAAGGATTAGAAAATTTAAATAGCCGACACTCTAGAGTTTCTTGGAAACAGAGGTACCGCAAAAAATATCTCCATTTGTGGTCTAAGGAATGCTCAACTAGACCAGGTTCTCGTGGGCCATATAATACGAAAGGTCAAGAACCAGAATCTAGCATCAGATCTACATCACGTAGTTCGCATCCGATATCTTCCTTCCAACGATCTTCCAGAACTCGAAAGCCTGCACAGCAGGCATCGACTTTAGTTAGTTGGTCAGATGCTGTTGCCACAATCAAATCTTTGGACCGTAGACTACACAAGGACTTGGCTCGAGACGCCAGTGTATTTGACTTGACCGATGTCAGACCGGTGGATGTAGATGAAGAGGCCTTGAATTTGAGGAGCTCTGATTTGGAATCTTCGGAAGAAAGTGATGATCAGCCGGAACTTCCTACACATATAGGCCCTAGAGTTCAGAGGATTTCGCCAGTCACTGTTAATCCCGCCTACGAATTCTCAGATGACCAAACCGAGTCTAATCTTGAGGCGACGCGACATTCAAGAGGCTCAACAACCAAGCTCAAGAAAGGAGCAAGAAAATCGAGCAGTAGCAAATTGAAAGATAAAACTAGTATGAAATCAGAATCTTCTCACAGGAAAAGCACAACAAAGTTTGTGTCAGAAGAAGTTGATGAGCTGAGCCTTGGCCTTGAGGGAGATGACGTTTTGTTTCTCTGCTCGTTGCCGGGAACGGACAAACAAAAGGGGCCTCAAAATACACTCAAACGGGAGGGAAAACAAGTAGCAGTCTCAAAAACAAATGCTGTCGCTTTCGTACCGCCGAAGGAAGGGTTAAGTGTCCTCGAAGACCTTGATGAGTTTGACGAGCTCAGCGCCGAATATATTGATGTCGCAGTCGCTTTATCAAATGAAGTAAATGAGACTGGCATTGATATATTTGATATCGATCAACTTCCGGAAACGTCTCCAAGAAGTGCTCTGGACTCACGGAGGAAACATAAAACGAACAGAAAATTCAGCAGTGGTGCTGTTATTCCATCAACTTCGCAAGCTGAGCCGTCACCTACTGTTGCAGTAGATGAAAGGATACAGTCAAGAATGCAACAGAGGAGAAATTCTGTTGATAACGGCCCTGTACCGCGTACTTCGTCGACTACTCGGTCCTCCCCTACACCTCGCCCCAAACGAAAATTCATTGACCTGGATGAGAAAGAAAATACGCCTCTTACCCCATCACATCATGTTAATCAATGGATTGAGACACCTACATCCGACTCTGAAGATTTAGCTCTCCAGAATATGATCAATGGGAACAGAACGCCTACAGTATCACCACACAAGAGGAGAGGGGGTATCATCACGCCCACTCGCAGTGAATCAAGGAAGTCAAGAACGCCTCTTCTTGACTATACCACACCTACCCGAAGAGATCTTATGAGAAAAAGGGGATTGAGAGATTCATCACATAGTCCAGGAATGGTGAAAACGCCCGGAGGAACGCTTAGAAAATGCGGAAATGATGGGTTCGCGTGTCAGAGGGCTTTTTGCTTTAGATGTGGATTGAGTGCTAAACGAATGGGTGGACAGGCGATGGAATAGATAATATAATTTATTTCGGAGAAAGTACCGGCATGAAACATATTTGCTTGAGATACCAGTAGTTGCTAGAATATCAATAAAAGATTATATAGCAAAATTTATTTAAGAAACCAAAAATAAATGTGTTTCCACGATGATTATAGACGGGTGATACCAAGGTATCTGTCTCTGTTTATGTGTACTGCTCTCGATATGTGACTCCAACATTCTAACTCTCTGACCCTGGAAGACTCACACAACACTAAAACTCAAAACCCTAAACACGCTGTTTGACCGGTATAGTATAACTAGGTAGGTACCTAGATACCCTGAGCGCTAGTTATCGAAAGAAAAGTTTAAATACCGGAGATGACATATAGTAGAGTAGTAGGGTAGTAGGGTTTCGATTGTATACCGGTAGATACTGTACCTACTCGGTCCCAACACCGACTCTTGAACACCGACACGGAGTTCGCTTCGTAGATGGAGACTTACGGAGTACGTGCCAGTACCGCACCACACCATCAAGGTACGGATGGGTCTGTGTGGGGGAGGCCCAGATTGAACCTGGAAAGCTAGATTTTCTTCTGCTTCTGCATCTGCTTCTGGCTTGCCGTGAGCCGTTTTGCCGTGTTGTTTTGGATGTGATATGATGTGATGTGATGCGGTGTGGAATGGTGGACGTGTGGTCTGGTGTACATGTAGTGTGGGTGAATGTGAATGGAGAGAGGTAGATGGATGACTCTTCCCCGCGCGTCCGATATCGGTTCGATCTTTCAACCTGAACCTAATCATAGAGCACAGGGCGGAAATCTTACATGTGAAATTTTTGCTGGGTTGGGGGTTTGTGGTTCTGTATACCTCGAGAGTGCTAAACTAGTGAATGTGTACGCCTTGGGGAAGACATGTTACGGGATTTGTGGGGTGGTGTTTTGGTAGTCAGCAGTGATGACCAAAGTACAGCGAGACTGGTCTGCAGAGTATTTACTAGGTGGTAGGTAATTGACGATTTATGGGGATGAGGTGGAGTGGGATAGAAGGGGAATTAAAATAGTCTACTCTATTCTAGGGAGTGATGAACTTTTCACATGGGAAAGATATCAAATACCAGTAGTGTTTGAGATGACACTCCAAATAACCAAAATGGCACAACCAAATTTCGAGAACCAATCCTTTCATCACGACATCAGTCGAATCGCATTACGGATACATCATACATACTAAATATCCCAGACTCGTATACTCCAAGCCTAGAATTTGCAAATGACATTCGTATACCCATGATGGAATGCGCCCAAGCAATTGCAGAAATTGCAGGACATGAAAATTTCAACACGTTGGCTGGGAGTTTGATCGCTATAAGCAGTTGTAAGAGAGATATGTGTCAGAGGTGATCGTGTACGTTAAGTATTTGCGATGTTGAATTAAGGTCGCGAAAATTTCGTTTAGTGCGTGCTTTGGGGAGTGGATACGAGGGTTTGCGGTGGAGATGAAGGAGTCGCGCCTTTCCTTCAATGGCATTTCTTCGTGCTTGCTGGGGAGGGAAAAGGATAGGAATGCCTTTGGAGGAAAGGTTGGAACTTGGGTGATAGGGATCCCGGGACTTGGGATGAGTGTCAGGTAGGTCTTCTAAAAGCGTAGGGAAGAGAAGGTTTGAGTGGTCCGTATGATGTGATGGGAATGGAGAATGGGAATGGAGAATGGGTAATGTTGAATTCCAGACTTTCGTTCTTATTCCTATGGTGGTTCGGAGTTGGATATCGATATTCCGGTTGCATCTGTGAGACAACATTGAATATTCAACAACTGTTAATCAGAGAGGTCAAACTTGATAGCTACCAACCAGTCAGCCTCACGAGAGACGAACCGTCGGATGATTCTGGATAAGATATTAATAATGTTGTGACATTAGTAATCCATTGTTATATTCTACGGATTAGTCAGAATATAATCTTTGTATGCCCAGCTCCGCCCAGGTAGTAAATTCTTGACAATGACATGAAGGCGCATCAACAATTCGGTGTCGACAGTCTTCAGACAGTGAAGGGCGTATTGGATCAATGCACGGATATTGATTGTCCAATCATATCATCAAGCGTTAGGGATCATTTGACGTCCACCACTAAATTAGTGTCAATTTCCCGCAGTTCACTTCCCTTCAAAGCACAGACGGAGGATCCTAGAATCCTAGATTGTTGGAAAGTCGAGGCATGTACATCAAATGGAAAAATTTCCATATGATGCATCAAGGGCGCATATCTGACAAGCTTGACTCATATTCAAGGTTTGTCATGGATGGCTGTTGTTATTTTCTGGAGATACTAGTCAATATGAAAACATCACTCAAGTAGGTATTGTTACATATAAAGGTAATCCATTATCTCATCCTGTTTCCAGATTTCAAAAAGTGTCACCAAGATACGAAAACAGCTTCATATCAATCATACATTGGGATTCGGCATTTCACAATCGACATCAATCTGCAATTGTCGATTCCTTCCCTTTTCTTATCAAAGTTACACCCAAGAGGCTTCAGGGCACATATTTCCCCGCATGATCATATATCCAATCGTACTTATCTAAACATCATTCCCCTCCTATATCGCACACCTTCTTCTATTTTGTCCAGCTTCTTTTCAAGTACCTTCAGACAAAATGTCTGCTCCAAGTATATCCTCTGGCTCTGGAACAATTGCTACTTATGCCAAGAAAATCAGCACGACCAAGCGACCAGATGTCGAAATTCTTCTAGATGACCACCATGATGGAAAGACCTATACAACATTCGATGGCTTGTCAGGCAAGGCCTCAATCACAGCCCCCCATGATGCGGAATTCGATGAGATCCAGATTACCCTCGAAGGCGTTACTCGAACATATGTCGAAAACATATCTCACTCCAGTGCAGCATCCAAAACAACAGCCGTACACAGATTTCTAAAACTCGTCATGCCAATCCGAGAAGATGCATATCCGCAACCACGAACTGCTGAAGCTGGCAAAACATATATGTTCCCATTCAATTTTGTCATCCCAGAACAACTCCTTCCAACAGCTTGCTCACACGCATGTGATGCCGATCACGTCCATATGGCACATGTGCAATTGCCTCCTAGCATGGGCGATCGCGAAACATCCATACTAGATGACTTGGCTCCAGAGATGACCAAAATCCAATACTCAATCAATGCCAGAGTTATCAAACACAACGATTTCCCAAAGAAGCAGATTTCTCTGATTGAGGGCTCGAAGAAACTTCGAATAATACCAATGGTGGCGGAAGCACCTCCTATGAGTATCTCAGACGATGACAAGAATGATTACCAGCTGTCAAAGACAAAGTCCTTGAGAAAGGGCGTGTTCTCCGGAAAGCTTGGGAAAATAACTGTTTCAGCCGATCAAACTGGAGCAATTGTTCTTCCATCTCCTGAAAGCTCCTCGGGGGCTACATCAATGGCAACTGTCAAGCTGCAATTTGAACCACACGATTCTAACTCGCAGCCACCTCGTCTTGGTAGTCTAGCCACTAAAATCAAAGCGATAAGTTTCTATGCTACCAAGCCAGCCAAGTTCCTCTCTTCCAAATCGAGTATGGTCAAGAACTTTGATCCTGCCCGACAACTTTATCAAACTTCTGTTCCTCTTTCGTCGAGATGTGTTGAGCAGGTTGCATGGGTGAAGCACTTGCCACAACCAGATTTATCCCGACGAGCTTCTACCATATCGTCTAGTTCGTCTGAATACTCGGACAATTCACAAATGTCGCTAAAGGCACAGGACAAGATCTACTATACAGCAGAAATCTTGGTCCCAATTTCATTGCCTTCGTCAAAGACTTGGGTGCCCTCATTCCATTCATGTATCGTCTCTCGAACTTACTCATTGGATCTTGCCTTATCCATTCATACTCCAGGAGCCGGAATTCCGGCTTCTACGGTCAAACTCTGTCTCCCAATACAGATTGCAGCTCAAGGCAACCGAACTGCGCCACTCGCTCTCACCGCAGAAGAAGCTGCTGCTGAGCTAGCAGATGCGAATGAGTATCTCAGACCACGAGTTATTGAGATGCCAAGAGAGGACTTGATTGAGAATAGTATTTTGCGTTTGAGCTCTACTGTTCCACGTCCAGAATTGCCTCCGAGCTATGAGCACACTGAGGTATCAAGCAGGCCAGTTGATCCATCAAGATGTTGATTTGAATTGGATTCGGTTGTTTTTTCGCGTCGTTTTTTCTACTTTTTGGGGTGAAATGGTTCAGAAAAGCAAGCACCTGGTTTTTAAGTACAGAGTGCACGATTTTTAATGGGAGTCTGGGGATACCACTGTGTATTTTTGATTTGGGGGTTAGGGGATTTGGGAATTTGCTGGAAGGCACACTTACGAGTACAAGATATATACCCTTTTACTTATTTGCTCTATAGGTACCTAGTACACATGAAGAGGTCCTTATAGACAATTAATAATAATTTACTATTCTGCCATATCTTCTCCCATTCACTGATTCATTTTGAGGACCCACTGGACGTCCAAATCTCTACAAACGATTCTTCTGAATGTTCCACAGAATCCAATCTTAATGTTCTAAACGCCTTCCATATGATTCAGAGACCCACCGGTCTTCTGACGCCGTGTATAGCCCCGCGCAACCCCACTAACAATCATCATTTCCAGGGATATTGAATACTACGCGTCTAAATTTGACAGGCTCATAGGCTTTGAAGCTCAATACAAGGCTGCTGTCAGTGGGCTTTTCCACGAATACTCTGTATATCACACTTGTGTTATGCTGTTATGCCTGCCAGATGGATACTAGTTGACCAGCCATCTTCAATATAGATCATCATACAAACCAACAAAAACCATAATCGAGTAATTCATCTAAAGTATATTAATGGATCCTCAAGATCGAGTTGAAGAAGACCTTTCCATCCCGTCGTCACTTTCTGAATCAAGATCAACGAATATCATACCTCTTCAATTAACCCTTGTACTGTCTACCTAGGTACCCCAGAATCATAAGCATCCCACCGCTTGTCTCATCCACACTCGTCCCATATCACGGCAAAATCAGCCTACGAGACCGATACCTGATAATTTGCCAGCTCATGCCCAATCATTAGGATTATGACTGGTGATGAAATTTTGCGCAGCATCATTCATTCATGATTAAAAAAGATCTTCCTCTTTCGTTGTACAAACCATTTAATTACCTGATTCACGAATAAAAATCCTACCGTCCCTTTATTCACACCTACATACATATAATACATTCTTGCTATCCGCTCTATCGATGCGGACAAAACAGCCAGAGGAGACGAATGCGATGCCAAAACACAATAGCCAACAACAACCATATCGAGATCTGATTGATTGATCATTTTCCGCAAATTGAGGGACTAAGATATCGAAATCATATTTTGTGAATATGGCGCAGACCCAACCGCAACCACAGGAGGAAACTCCCGACGTGGATCCAAAAGAATTCTATGGATATTTGTTTGATGAGAATAAGAGTCCGACGCCAGTACTAAATGCGCTATTGAGAGGAGTCGCGAATCATATTGTAAGGATTGTTCAAACTTCCGCGATTTACGCTTCGAGTTTTATGCTTATCATTGTGGCAGATAGAGAATGTGGGAAGTAAAGAAGATAAATTCCTAACGCCAGAGAAGTTGGCACTTTTCTATAAAGCTGTTGGTGGAAATTATGATTGTAAGTCTTCCTTTTTTGGAGGGGAGGGGTATCTAGTTTCGGGTTCCCGTCGTCTTCCTTGTCTATCCGCGATTTTAGAAGCGTGCTTGCTAATAGTTTCCGTTTGCCTTACATAGCTCTTTTTGTGGAGACGACACATCCATCCATCTCTTGGATTTATGCCTCGATAGGCTGTCAACATACATTAAACCCGACGAAAGATGATTTTGCCCCTCCTTCGATACCATGTCTCACTGTGCGAGGATTCGTGCGATGGCAATCGATAGAAATACTTTTAGGGCCCGAGGAACATGTGCCATTCCTCCAAACCGCCGTCCGAGATTTCGAAATAAAAAATCCAGATACAGGAGAGAGATTCCCAATTGATTTGCCAAAGGAAGCGTTCCCATTGGTACCGGATGCGGGAATAGAGGAATGGCATCGGACGTGTGCAGAGAAATTACGCAAACGAGCAACGCCGGATGATGAAGAGGATACTCCCATACCGGACCTCCCGCCGAGACCGAAAGTGCAAGCAACATACGTTCATGTTCGGCCTTCGCCCAGGATCCCAGAGCCAACACCAACAAATGCTGCGCATCCCCGCAGCGGCTATTTCGAACCTTCTACTCGCGAGTCTACCCGTGAGTCTACCCGGGAGTCTACTCGCGAGCCGCCTCGGGAATCTACTAGAGAACCTACTCGTGAATCCGCCCGGGAATCCACTCGTGACCCTCCTCGCGAATCGGCGACCCGTGAATCTACTACCCGTCGACCCAGTCGACCTATACCTTATACCCACGTCTCGGCATCTCGTCCTCAAAGACCCCCTCTCAACCGATCACCCACTCATCGAGTGCGTCAATTTCTTGCTCCAGAGGAAACATATGCACCCCGCATACCCCGCGGTCGTCATCGCAGTTTTCCCAACCTAAGTTCACCCGTCTCAGAAGACGCTCCTACCTTCCACGCGCACCCTGCTCCTCCTGCCGATCCCCACCATCCCCATCACCATGTCCCGGTCCCGGATCCTCCGCACCCCGCTCACCCGCGAAGACATAGTCATCCGCGACAATCCCGCCACGCACCCATCGTTTCCGACTCCTCTGATTCGTCCAGCGATACCAGCGTGACTTCGGATTCGGAAGATGATCCTTCCCCAAAAACTCGCACGATTCCGATCAAAACATTGACGAGCGGACGGTCCTTACCAAGACATCCGCAAACTGCTTATATGTCGCGAAGTGCTGGAGCGGATAGTCCTCGGGTGTTTGCATTTCCATCTACGGCGCCGGGTAGTACGATGCCGTCTCCGGTTTCGGATGCGAGGGAAAGAGACAGGGAGAGGGAGAGACAGAGAGATATTGAGGAGAAAGTGAGACGGGGTCAGTATCCGACTAATATTGACTTAAATGGGAAATTGAGCGCGCCGTTTCTGGCAGGGAGAAGGAAGAGAGAGGCGGGGAGAGGATCAGTTGATATTGATAGGGAGAGGGAGAGGGATAGAGAGAGAGAGAAGGGGAGAAGCGATAGTAGGGGTGTGAAGTGGAGGGATCTGGGGGATATTGCTGAGATGTGGAGGAATGGGGGGATGAGAGGGGAGGGTGTTAGTAGTCATTCTCATCATGTGAGTGGAGGGAGTGGTGGAGAAAGTGGAAGAGAGAGTGGAGAAGGGAGGGGGAGTAGGAGGCATAGTAGTCGGGAAGATAGGAGCGATAGAGATAGAGATAGAGATCGTGAAAGGGAGAGAGAAAGGGATCGAGATCGAGAGAGGGATAGGGATAGAGATCGAGACCGAGATGAGCGGGATAGGGGAGATAGGGAAAGAGATTACAAGAGAAGGGAACGACCTAGGTTACAAACGAGACATAGTAGTCATGAGGAAATCCCCGCAAGAAGAATCAGAACGGAAAGAGCAGATAGAGAGAGAGATGACGAATACGAAGGGAGGAGTTTCAGGGAGCGAGATCGAGAGAGAAGGGAAAGGATTGTGAGTCCTGTGAGGGGTGTAGATGGGAGGAAATATCCGGATTGGAGATGATGATGATGACGATGATGATTTATGAAGATGGGAAAGGATGAATATGTGTTTGCGATGGAGTTTCGGATGTATCTCGAATGCATGCATGGATGCATTGAGGGATGGATAAATACATTAAGCGAGCGAAATGCGAATGAGCAGTGAGTAAGCATATGATGGATGGAGGATTAGTTTATACATTGTGTTCTTTACGTTATGTTTACGTCATGTTAGCAAATACGAGATACCAGGATTGCCAATGATGGATAGATGGATGGATGAATGGAAGGAAATTTTGCATCTCCTTTTGCGTAGAGAGAATTTAGGGCGGGCTTGTCTTACTTGTCTTGTCTTGGCTGGGGGACTACCATATCAATGTATCACTCTATTGATCACTCTATCTATTTATCAATTTATCAATTCACTTTATATTGCAACAGATACCTACTATAGGGTCTAGAATCGTACCTTCCCTTGGCTGCAGATACCTACCTACCTACCTACCTACCTCGCTCTCGCTCTCGCTAGAACACACAGTATACCCAACAACGGTACTTACTACTTTTCAAACCTTGCACACTTCTGTATTGGAACTTAAAATCCCCTCTTTTTCATCTATCTAGATAGATACTAGATAGATAGATAAGTAGGTACGCATAATCAAGTTTAGATGTTGCTCTTGCAGCATTTTATATTTCCATTACCACTTCGTATGCGATCGAGCAAGTCAATGTCCTGCACTTTTTTTGACTTCTTAAAACGCTTCTTAAAATGCTTCTTAATCTATCTCGCCACGAAGACAGCATGAATCAAATAGTAAACGAACTTAATTCTATGGTATCGATTGAATTGATGATACTACCGAAAGCTATGTGTGTGTCACATGCTAGACATCCATCGATCTTCATTTACTCAAATGCGATATGTGAACTTTCATCGAAAATAGCATAACCGCAATCTAGGGAGAACTGCGGGAGGTATTTCGAGTAAACTCCATGCTTGAAAACCACCCTGAAAACAAAAATTTCACCTATGCACTCCTTTGCCCCTAAACCATCCATAATAAAACCGAACTGAGAAGAGAAGAGAAACTTTCGCCGAGTGTTAATTGTTCAAGAGAACTGGAGAATGGTTAGAAAAGATAATCAGATTGTAAATGCGAGTGGAGATGATACATACCTTCCAGCGATGACCACAAACTTGACACTCGCAGAAAGTCGTCATAGGTTCATCAGCACTGCGAGTCTGTGCTTGTGAATAGCTGACTTTCTTTTGACCACATTTTCCGCACGTTAAAGCATCACTGATACTCTTCTCCGCCATTGGTACCTGAGCCTTTTTCATGTTCTCCAACTCCAACGCGTCGTCCTTCTTCTTCATCTCCTCTGATTTTAATTCCTCATGCGTCATGACAACAAAACGAGCTGGTTCGATATCTCCCGACATGACTCTCTTGCGCAACTGCGTATTGGACACTTGTTTGAGATTTTGAAAGAGGGAACGAAGCTTCTCTTTATATTCCTTCGTCTCACCTCCAAAATGATCAAACGCAGCTTGTTCAACAGCCATAGCCTTGATAATGACATGAGTGGGGGGTTCTTCGCATTTGAAGGCAAGACCATTATACATTAATCCGATGCAAGCATCGCGTGTTGGAAGACCCGTACGCTTAATATCGACTTTATCAGTTTCCCATCTTCGCTTTGAAGAATCGCCTTTGAAGGCTTTCGTGACTGGGGCGCTAGGCGCGGGTGCAGGAGAGGAAGTACTGTTACTGCGAACTGCGGGAGAAGATCCGGATGCCATTTGCTTTGCTTTGCGCTTTTCTTTTTCGGCTTCGACTGTTTTTTTCCACTTGGTGACGATTTCAGTGGCAAGTTTGGCAATGTCTTTATTCGCGTTTCCTCGTTGTTTGGCTACTACCATTCCTGCCTTGGTTGCCTAGAGAGTATATTGATCAGTCCATGTATTTGAAGGTTTATCGTGGAGACACAAAGACCCAGAAGAGCTTGGTTAGGAATGTAGCCGGTTGTAGACATACCCTAAGAAGTTCTTCAGTGGCATTTACATCTCTCTTCAGAGTTTCCATAATGGTAATGACGTTCGCTGCCGGCTCTTTGTCATTGATCGCCTTTTGAAGAGCCGAAACTCTTGAGGTAAGTTCTCTTTGATCCATTTTGAAAGAAAGGAGATAGAGGGGTTTTGATTGTATGCGATTGTTGTTTTTGCTGCAGACCGATAGGAAATGTTCGATGATATCGAAGAATCGGATTTGAGGCTGCGTAGATTCTATGTACGAAAATGAATTGAATTGGGTATCAGAAAAGTAACCAGATAAATTACAAAAGAAAGTGTGTCGTTGAGAAGGTTTTTGATAATTGTTTTCTACAAGTTTGATGATTAAATATCACAAGGCTGATGTTACGGCCAAAAATGGTATGCACGGGCCAATTGCTTGTGCTGTATAAACTTTCCCAGCAGCGAAAGGCAAAGTTTCCGTTTGCACTTCATCTCGCATTCTGTATCATATACAGTCAGCTGTACTTGTTCTTTTCTCAAAAAGATTGACATTCGAAGTTGATATTGAATGTTTGGTATTGCTCAAAGCTTGAGAATACACCATGTGAATATCCTCATTTTAATCTAGCACTCGAACTCTGATTGAATAGAAGAATTTCTTGCGGCAAGATTTTAAGATGTTTGATGATTTGTATCGTTCATAGGAGTCTTGACATCTTCCAGAAATTCTCTCTGTCTTTCCTAGTGGGATTAAAAGTATCAAGTATCTGCGTTGACAGAAACACAATGATGGAAAGGACATATGGTTTATCTTTATCCCCAAACTCCGCGGTGATGAGTCTATCTCCTGAGTACCTCCGTTTTTATATCGAGGATATTACGGATATTGCGGAATGTTCCACCAAGGTACATATGCACATCTATGAAGCTTAGAGACCAAAATGCTATCGACCGGCAAGTTAAACGGTGGTCTATGCTTGCAAACTTGGCCTGTCAGCGCAGCCTTTTGAGTCATCGTATGAATGAGTGTCAAGTACGCCCTTGCTTTGAAACCAAGTATAAATATGTCAAGTTTTCCTCCGCTGTTTGTCCATTCACCATACTGCCAAACGAGTTCTCTCTGAATCACACATTTTCTCTTCTCATCACCGTATTCTCACATCCCATACAATCGCCACAATGCAACCACTCGCAGGAAAGGTCGCCCTTGTGACCGGGGGAAGCAAAGGAATCGGTCGAGCAATTTGTCTTCGTCTCGCACGTGATGGTGCAATAGTAGTCATAAACTATAGCAATGACTCTTCCGCAGCAAACGAAGTTGCATCACTTATCGGAGAGAAGAACGCTATGGTTATCAAAGCTGATGCCGGCAATATTGAAGATATTTCAAGATTGGTTGATACAACGGTTGAGAAACATGGAAAGATCGATATCTTGGTTGCCTGCACTGCAACTATGAAGTTGAATGAATTGGAAAATGTCAGTGGCGAAGAATTTGATCAGACGTTCGATTTAAATGTCAAGGGACCTTTGTTTCTCGCCCAGGTACGTCTTACATCCACTTGTCAGTCGTGTGGCTTTCTAATGGTTTCAGAAATCCGTTCCTCATATGGCAAACGGCTCCCGCATCATACTCTTCTCCACTACCCAATGTCATGCCAGCACAGTAGCACCACAATACCTAACATATATTATGTCGAAAGGTGCCATCGAGCAAATGACCCGAGCTCTTTCGAAAGATCTAGCACGAAAGGGTATTATGGTCAATACAGTAGCGCCAGGACCAACGGCAACCAAGCTATTCTTCAGAGGCAAGAGTGAACAACTTTTGAAGACACTTGCTGGCTTAAATCCTCAGAATAGGATTGGAGAACCAGACGAAATTGCAGAAGTTGTGGCATTTTTGAGTAGTGAGGCGAGCTCATGGGTGACGGGTCAGACACTTCAAGTGAATGGTGGAATGGCATAACTGTAGGGCACACTAGCAATTAGACTTGTTTTTCTGTTCGTTTAGCGATTTTGCATTCAGTACGGTATGCCTAATAATACAAAGGCCTTATGATCAAGAAACAGGAACATCCAGTTCTACCTTCTCTGGTGATTATCAAAAGCTAGTAGTCCTCGGTAGTAATGAAAATTAAAAATCATTGGAATAATCATTACTATCCTCTATACTTACAAAGTACAGCAGCAATTCATTCCCACGTCCCTTTCACGCAGCTCCAGCATCCATCTTTCCGTTTTCCAAAAGATCTGTCGTCCTACAGATGTAAGGGTCAAAATCCGGTTCCTCTTCTAACACTTCTGCTCCTTCCTATTTACGATATTAGCAACTCAATTTCATGCCGTCTCGTTCCGTCTCTACGCCCATAGAATCCTGAGGTGCCGAATCAAGTTTTAACATCAAGGTATCCAGCTTTTCGCTCCAATCACTTTTCTCATTTCCACTCTACCTATCCGCAAAAGATCCTCCAGCCAATACCAAACCTTCAAAAAAAAAAGAGGGAGATGCAGAAACAGACTCACGGGAATAGGAACCATAGCCCTCTTAACCCAAATATGTTTCGCCGTTTTCCAATCCAATCCCTCAATACACCCTCCCTTCACACTGACAACGCTCTTTCCAGGCGTGCTGTGGATTAACCGTGTACCGCATGTTTTGCAGAAATAACAATTCACCGTGTGTCCTGAGGCCGTGGGACGACTTTAGGAGAAGAGACGTTAATTTTTGTCGCTATATTCATGGGAGAAGGAGTTTATGGAATTGACAGAGGGGGATGCGTGAGAGGAGCAAGAATGAAAAGGAAACCAACGTATAAACCGCCAAAAACTCCGGACACGGCAATTGAAATCGAGGAAAGATAGCAGAAGCGCCGAATGCCGAGGAGGATTGTCGTTTGCATTCCTATGGATCTCTCGAGTCAGCTCCTGGTAGCATTATTCGTATTTGCTTCATCCCCCATCCATCCAATTCCACAACACAACTCCAGAAACACACATATATCCCATGACTGACTCAATAACCCGAGGGATATAAATATAAACCCCGTACCAAAAAAATGAAGAGAATAGCAAAATCTTACATTACAATGACAAATATAAAGCGCCAGCGGTTTTGCCAACGGAGTTTTGAAAACTACGTTTTGGCATTCGCAGGAGACGTTCATGGTTGCTCGCTCGCTCGCTCGCTTGCTTATTGGCTGAATTGGATGATGATAGGATGAGATGGGGAAAGGTGGGGTAGATAGATAGATAGGTATGCGGAGGAGGTGAGATTCAATTGCAAAGATTGCGATTGATATAAGGTATTTTGATCTCCTTCGAGCTGAAGAATCATTGAGAAAGAATGAAGATGCAGAAGAAAATAAAGTGCTTAGAAGATATGAGGTATTGTATGACACAATCTGGGAAATTTCGCAGATGGGAGATGTATGCACGGATGAGATGACTCCCTGCTTGTTTTCGGTTGACTCATCGTCACATGATGACCTGTCTTTAATTTCATGTTCGTGTTGCGCTTTTTTGTCTCTTGGTAATGATCTTTGTCTTATTAAATAGTTATGAGGATAGGTATCATTAGCTACTATATATATACATGATTTATTAAATAAATTGCACTGGTAAACTGAACGCGAGCTTTGCTGTGACGTAGATATCAGACTGTGAAACAAGAGGATATTTCTGGGCGAGAGTTGATTAAAGAAAAGACAAAAGCTTCGCCATTGTAGATTTCCATGTTTGAGTTCAAAAAAGCGGAGGTTATGTGTGACAATGTTATGCATGGCTTATCTCAATGAGCCAAAGCATCAGTACTTTGTCGATCTCGTCCATGCGATTGACGACCTTCCTCTGCACCATGCTGACCTCTTCCGACATCAGAATGCTTTGCTGGATCGAATACATAGATGGGAAACTCCAGGAAAATTGTCCTTTTCAACATAGTAGGGAGTTTCTCATAAATTTGTGGTGGGAAAGGGATGAGAATGCTCGTTCGGTTTAGATATCGAGAGTATTCCTCCCAGTGATTGTCCTTCTCGTATCGTTTCTTTGCACCAGGTCTTTCTTGGAGTGTCAAACCGGATACAAACATGAGTAGGGTAGTGAGGAATATTGCGCCGAGAATTGAAGCATAGAGAGCTGAACGGGCTCCACCATGAACATAGCCTTCGGCGGCAGGTGAGACTGCAATCATATAGATAGCTGCGATTCATTAGTGAGAGAAATGTTTAGTTAGATGAGAAGGCCTACCAAATTGAATGATGATTTCCCCAAAATAATTTGGATGACGACTCCATGAGAAGAAACCCTTGTCGCAGATTTTCGATTTGTCGCTATTGTTGGCTTTGAAAAGATATTTCTGAATATCGCTCACACTCTCCATGATAATACCAATAGCGTAGAGGATGACTCCCGCGATATCACTAGCAGTACCGAAAGCAGGCTGAGGGGATCTCGTGACTTTGGGGGAATTCAATATGGTGACCGGGAAAGAGACAACCCAAACCCAGAACATTTGGAATACCCAAAACCCAAGAAATTTGAAGAAGTTATCACGCTTATCATCGAATCTATCATCTTTTCCGGTTTTCAGGATCCGGAACAATAGGAAAGCTGATAGGCGTGCTCCCCATACCATGATAAAAAGAGAGGCGACGATTTGACGTGCATGGTGATGACCACTGAATGCAAGCGTTATGATGGCAAGTACCACGAAATTTGTTCCTCCAGCAAAATCTGAAATTAACATTATCAGTTATTGAGTATATCTCGAGAAAAATAGACTTGTTCTGACCTGTAAGTTTATCAAATTTGAGAGAAAATGCAATTGCGAAGAAGAACAATTGATACGCAACTGTAATCAAGAACGTTATTGCGAGGTAGTAATCATCTAAAACATGGACGACGGTCATATCTGCGATATACAGTTGAACGTGTCTAAATGCGATGGTGGTTATGGCCCTTTACAATGGTTCGAAGTTGTGGAAATGTCTCGAAGCAGAGGGGGAAGAAAAGTAAATATGATGGAATCTTGGGATGACAAGGCACTACTTCTTGCCGTGTTGGGGGAGCTTGATGTCAGCCTAGCTCCTAGAACTCGCCGTTTCTGTATTTGAGTCAAATAGAAGTAGATATTACCTCCTAGGATCGGTATTGGTGCAATAGTCACAAAGTCACAGCATCAAAGAGTATGAAATGATCGATGTGGCTTAAAAATGTTTTGTTTGGAGATAGAGAAATGTAAAAATGCACTTCGGACACCCACGAAACTCCGTTGGGATTCTCTCTTCTCTCCCCTTCATCGTTGAAACATCTGTGAAATCGACATTTTTGGCTTGGTGCTTGGTGATAAATTTTCGCTAGATCGTGACGTACTCTATCTAGATGGGTAAGTAAGTCTATTCTGATTATGAATTAATTTTTGTATATCGATCGAGGCTAGCTCGGCTAGTATCATGATTAAAATCAGAGTCCTACATAGATTGTTGGCTGGCTGGCTGGGCTGGCTCGCTGGGAGGTGCGGACACGGAGTGTAGCATCGTAGATAGAAGTCGGAAGTTAATACACCCGATCGTCTCTATTGACTTTTAAGCTTAATTTTCTACTCTGTCACGTGTCAGTATCCTTCCTAGGCGCTAGCATTTACTAGGTAATCTATGCAAGGCTGATGGTTTGATCATTCTTGAGATTGATGAACATACATATCCTGGGTTAATATATTTCATATGTCTAATAATCGTCTTCCATCCTTCTAGTCTTACAACTTTGTTGTGTCTCAAAGTAGGTAAGAAACAACTTCGTATGGAAATCGCTTCTACGGGTATATAAGGCTAATCTACCGATCCCATATCTAGCAAGTCGTCGTTAAAACATATTCCATTACAAAACTCTTCAAATTCGAGATTCGAGATCCGATAGAACAATAGCAATAATGGTTCTAGTTGCGAATTTCGAGTTTCTGATGGGGGTCAAACATTTCAGCGTGATCCTCCCTAACATCGTCGCGCACTCCATTCAATTCATTGATTCCACTTCCACTATACCTTATACACCCAAGGAAAACCGATGGAGTCTGTACAAAGCTTGTTTTGCATTTCAGGATTCATAATTTCATTGGACAACATACTTGAAGTGTGCAATTTGTACAACGGTTTGGGAATTCTCACGCCGCCAAGCTAGTCTGAAACCCCACACGTCTGGGATTCATTTTCCCCATACCAGGTGTACTTTCAAAAACTCTCTGACGTTTGAGATTCTTGCATCTCTTACATCCTAGCTCAATATTCCATCAAAATTATTTCAAGCCACCACTTTTGAAGAATACTTTTGGACTAGTCTCGTGTCCTTACTGGACTTCCCTGCTGTTTATGTTATGCGTCGAGTTTCTTTCACTCAACCGTACCGCCGGGACCCTTGAACTCGTTCGGTTTTTACCTGATCGAATCAATCATTTTGTCATGTCTTACTCCAGTGTGCCACTGTAAGTGTTGGCAAAGCTTCCCTATTCATATAAAAATTGAATCATACAACCCTGGCGGTTCGTAGATTTGATGGCGCCACGATCCCATATCATCCGTCCATGATTCTCCCATGGGCGTCGGGGATGTACATCTAGGACTACGCACTGCAGTGCTTCAACTTTCGATCATAGCGCCAAGGCTCATTAATGCACGGCTTGAGGGTCGTATGAATAGCTGTTTCCACTTCCCTCATTGAATCACTTATCATCTGAGCACTCTCTTTTAAATCTCTTGTCATCTAATCAATTGTAATTCTGCAGCTGCAGGTCACGCTCACTCATTACTTTTCATATTCTTTGCTTCATACGACGGCTGGGCTGTTGACTACATTCATTAATACCTAAATTCAAACTTCGAAAGGCAGGATACCAAATTACATCATCTAACGGCAATATTGGAGGACGATGAAGGACTTTATAAGAGCATCGCTATTAGTAGCAGTGGGGGCGGCAGGTCTTGCACAGGTATGGTTTGAGAGATAGTTCATGCTGTCGATGGTGGCTGATGATAATCTAGGGATATCAGTATGAAGCTAGAGGTTTAAGTGATATCATTGCCGCTCTCGAAGGAGGGGGGAAAGCGAGCGCAGCACCCGCGGTGACAAAGGAGATCACGAAGACAATGACTGTCACAAAGATTGCTCAGGGAGCGGCAGCGCCAACAGGAGCTGCAGTACAAGCTGCCGGAACTGGGTATGAAAATCAGTCTTTCAGAAACTAGTCGAAAACTAACAATTCCAGTGGCCAATTTTCTTTCCTCACTTCGACCATCTTCGGTACAGGAGCTCCGCCTACCGTTACTGTCACTCCACTACCTCAAATGATTACCCAAACAGTCACCGAAACTGAGAAAGTAATGGTAACTATGATGGCTACGCAAATGTCAGTGGTTACGTCTATGGTCACTATGACTATGATGCAAACAACTACCGTCATGGTATCAGGTATGTTGAATCCATATTGAAATATCTTCCATGGAACTAATCCGATATCAAAGTTCCAATGCAAGGTGCTACAACAGCAGCATCAATTAGCACATCCTTAACTGAAGCTGCTATTCAAGGAGCTACAGTCGCGAGTGTCACCACATCAGCTGCGAAACAAGCTGGAGGATCACCAGCTCCTGCACTGGGAGCTGCACAAGTCGCACAGCCAAATCCTATGGATATCAACACATTCTCCTTATCCAGCAGTTTAGTCCTTGGTAATCTTGCTGTGGCAACAGCGGTCTGAGATCAGAGCTTGATGCTCGAATAGTAATGAAATGGGTTTAAAAGAGAAGTAATATTAAATTGTAGGGCTAGACTCCCGAAAGATACCAAATTCGTTGTAAATATACGTTCAAAAAATGACGCCACAAAGGGAAAAAAATAGTAAAAGAATATAAAAATCAACTATTAGCTTTCGCTTTTATTATATTATTAGTATCTATGATTGCAGGAGCTGTAGGAGATGTTTCTTTCGATGAGCTCGAATTGGATTCGGCGGCTTTCAAGGCTTCCATCCTCTGTTTCTTTGCCTGTCTCTTACTTATCTGGGTTGGCTCGTTCTCTTTTGCCTCCTTATTATCATCGGCTTTCCTTTTTCCCTTTCCCTTTTCCCCATTATTTGCTTTAGTCTTCTGTGCCTCGCTGATTTCAGCGTCCTTCGCAGCGCTCCGTTCACCACCATAAACCACATCGACCAATCCTCTGTAAGAACTTCTTTTTAATCCCTCATTTATAACCACCGATCTTGGATTGTCCCCCAATCCTTCCATGCCTCTTTCTCTACCCAATCCCCATACTGCCATCAAATTGACCACATCTGCTGGGCCTCTGATACCCAATGCAGTCTTAGCTTCACTACTTATCACAATCCCTCTTCCCCTCGTAGCTCTGAATATGCCCAGGCAATTACTTATAAAGTTTTTGCGAGCATTTGAATCTTCCATCGTAGCTTGCGCGTAACATATTTCAAATCTAATGCCACGATGTATAGCAGCCATGAGAGGCTTAGGTTTGAAGTGAAATGGATATCGTTGTGTGAGGTCAAGGGATATGAGAGAGTGATCAGCTAGATTAAGACATGCTGCAACAAATGCCTTTTCTGTGGTAGGGCGAATTGCGACAATATCGTAGGCGGATGAAACAGCTGAGAGACGGTGGTTGAGGGAGGGATCGGAGAGAGTGAGGGTGCAACGGCGGAGAATGACTGTTTTGGGAGGCACTGTGAAAGGAAATTTCGTAGGTATTGGATTTGTTATAGTGGAAGGAAGCGGTCCGTTTTGGAGATGATTAAGAGCTATGGTGCCGTAGCCTAATTCTGACAGAAATGAGATTGTTCTTTGGAGATCAAGAGGGTCTTTACTTGATGACCAAGGAATATTGAGATCGTAGAGCATATTCGCGTTAGTTCTGTTGTTTGATATGTCTTTGCATTGATAATCTTCCTGTAAGTTTCTTTGCGATGACGAAAAAGTGTAATATATAATCGCGAAAGATGAAGCTTGATAACAAAAATTATTATCCGTCATTCAGCCTTGGCCAACTTTTGAAAAGGCTGTCGGTAACCTTTTATTTAAGGCCGCCCGATCGAAAATAACTCCTGCGCTAGCGCGGGGTGTGTTTACCATCCATCAAGAATTCGTAGCACATCAACATCAGATCATTATTTTCTACAACATCGTACAAGGTCATCCTGCGAATCTTTGCCAGAACCATCCGGTTGAACAATCAGGTTCTTATCAATCGGCGACTCACTCCGGATCTCGAAATTTTCGAAAAGGCGGTCTCTACACGATTTGCGCGGCGCCGCCTTCCCATACTAGGCCGGCCGCAAAATGGCTCGCGTCTATGCGGATGTCAACCAGCAGATGCCACGGGCATATTGGGATTATGATAGTGTAAATATTACCTGGGGCGTATTGGAGAACTATGAAGTTGTGCGCAAGATTGGTAAGTCGGCAATACCTCCTTCCCCAAGACTTGTTTTGCTTTTACCCGCTCGTGGCTATGTGTGTGCTGCTTACTGACACGCGGATGTGTGTCCATGTAGGACGAGGAAAGTATTCGGAAGTCTTTGAGGGAATCAATGTGGCCAACTACCAAAAATGTGTGATTAAGGTGTTGAAGCCGGTCAAGAAGAAGAAGATCAAGAGAGAGATCAAGATCCTACAGAACTTGTCAGGAGGCCCAAATATTGTCGCCCTCCTTGACGTTGTTAGGGACAGTCAAGTAAATCCAACTTTTCCTTCTCTCCCAGGCGAACCTTTTTCCCTAGTTGGGAAGACGGGCAAATGCGCGCTCACTGGCCTTGAACAACCCCTTGAAGAAGAAACAGACGACTCATTCATGATGCAGAGCAAAACACCTTCGTTGATTTTCGAATTCGTCAACAACACCGACTTCCGTAGCCTCTACCCTAAGTTTATCGATTACGATGTCCGATTTTATATTTATGAGCTCTTGAAGGTATGATATCCCAATTTTCAGAAAGCCTTGAAGTTACTAACGTCGATAGGCATTGGACTTTTGTCACAGCAAAGGCATTATGCACAGAGATGTCAAGCCTCATAACGTGATGATTGATCATGAGAACAGAAAGGTAGGATTCTCAATAGCTGGAAGAATACCTTGACTGACTTGTAGGATTAGTTGAGACTTATCGATTGGGGTCTTGCAGAATTCTATCATCAAGGCACCGAGTACAACGTTCGAGTCGCATCAAGATATTTCAAGGGACCCGAATTGCTTGTTGACTTCCAGGAATATGACTACTCCTTGGATATGTGGTCTTTAGGTGCCATGTTCGCTTCGATGATTTTCAGAAAGGAACCATTCTTCCACGGAAATAGCAACTCGGATCAATTAGTCAAAATTGCTAAAGTTCTCGGTACTGAAGATTTATTCGACTACCTCGACAAATACGAGATTGAGCTCGACGCACAATATGACGATATTCTAGGCAGATTCCCAAAGAAAAACTGGCACAGCTTTGTCAATGCTGAGAACCAACGATTCGTCACTAATGAAGCTATCGACTTCTTAGATAAACTTCTCCGATATGATCACCAAGTATGCCTACCGTTATCAAGCCTCGTCTTACATATACTGACATGCGATTTAGGAACGTTTGACTGCTAAGGAAGCCATGGCCCATCCTTTCTTTGCACCTATTCGTGCTGATGAGGCGGCTGCACGTGGTACCCCAGCTCCTACTACATGATCCCACTCTATCCCATACGACTTTAAAAACTTACTCGACATTCATATACGGGCTCATTTTTGACTTTTAAGGTTCATATGAGCTAGTCCAATTCTGAATAGCGTTATGCCACTTGGCTTGATATTGTTCTTCTCTCAGAGCCACTTTCCATACTTCACTTTAATACATCGAGTATGAGAATCATGGGGATGTTCGTTTCGATTGGAGGATCTGGAGGAGGGTTGCCGGACCAGGCGTTGATGAATTTTTTTACGCGACCGAAGTTGCATACCCTCTGCTCTTACTTTTCGTCGAGCATTGAAAGTTTTAATGCAAACTCTAGATAGGCTAAATCAACTCAAGATTTTGTGTTTATCGCATTATAGTCCATGCGCGGTCTTTCAAAATATAATATATTGTTTTTTACTCCTCTTGTCGCCATTGTTCTTGGTGTATTGAATGTTATGCATGTGAGGGATGTATGACATGATTCGTGGACCGGGAGCGGGAAGACGACTTTGCTCCGGTCCCGCCCCACAGCGTCCAACCTTTGAAAAGTAAATCCCCAACGGCGACGGCTTGGGATTACCATTTCCTCTCCGTTTAACATTGAGGTAATATTTTTGATGTACGAAAAGCGAATTTGGAAATACGTGATGTCAACAACCAATCATATAGGAAAGAGTCACCACAGCTCCCGGGCATGCAGGACTTGCGCATTGGCAAAAGCAAAATGTGTACCACGGCCGGGAGGATTAAGTGCGAAATGTGAAAGGTACATGTGACTGAAGTTTCCGTTGCCATGATACTAGGCTATATACTAATCATAATAGATGTCACCGTCTAAAAAAAGATTGTGTGGCACAAACTCC
This sequence comes from Botrytis hyacinthi, assembly GCA_004786245.1. Taxonomy (NCBI): domain Eukaryota; kingdom Fungi; phylum Ascomycota; class Leotiomycetes; order Helotiales; family Sclerotiniaceae; genus Botrytis; species Botrytis hyacinthi. Next base: position 28,573 of record PQXK01000228.1, on the reverse strand, counting down.
TTCTATAAGGGCTCACAAGCCTCAAAAGACTACGTATAAACTGTTCTCTCCATAACTATTTATCACACTTCTAATGTCGATTCTAGTCGAGTTGCACAATTAGAGAAGAAACTTGATGGAATTGTGAATCTCCTGCAGCAGCAACAACAAGGCGTTCATTCCCAAGATGCAACGCCGACATTCTCTCCACTAGTCACCAATGAAAACATCCTCTCCAAATCACCACCCCTCCCCGAACCAGAACCGGAAAATCCAATTCCTAACAGAAATACTTCTCATGTCAACCCTAAACCTCTCGAACCGAGTAAAAGGCAATCCGTCTATGAGAAAAGCACAAATGCCTGTCTTCTCGCCCACGCAAACTCGGATCTCGAGCCCAACGATAAGGAGCTCGAGAGACTGGTAAAATTGTACCAGATGGAAATGACAGCGAGATTTCCCTTTGTGGTTGTTGAGACGGGAGGATTGACAGGGAAGCAATGGGTGGCGAGCAAACCGGTGCTGGGAAAGGCGGTCTTGATGGCGGCGAGTTATTATAATTTGCCGAGACAGACGGTTTATGAGACGGCGTTGGTGAGGGATTTGACAGAGAGAATTATGGTGAGGAGGGAAAAGACTTTGGAGTTGTTGCAGACGATTTTGGTCTTTTGTGGGTGGTGAGTAGTGTGTTTTTCTCTTTCGTTTCTGTAACTCCCTTATTGGGCTGGTGGGCAAGAAGTGCGGTCTCGACTGCTGTCTGGACGAATAAGACGTCTATTTGGAACCAGAGAAGCTCGAGCTCAGAGACTTAGAAGCTAGAAATGGCATGATTTGTTTTAGAGAAGGTAATTTACTAACCAATATAAATGATTAGGTATCATTATCATTGTTTAGGCCACCCTCACTTGAACAATCTCCTAGGCTTAGCAATGGGGCTTGCTGGGGACTTGGGACTGAATAAACCACCATCAGCCGATAGATTCAAGTATCCATTTGGCCACAGTAGAGCCACAGCGGGAGATTTCACAAGGAGAACCATGGAGCAGAGAAGGGCTTTAGCTGGTTTATTCTATCTAACTTCTTTGTAAGCTTCAACTTTTATTTTATTTTATCTCATTTCAATGCATCTTTGCTAATTTACGTCTAGAGTTGCAACGGGCTTTCAGCGTATAGATGCTATGAGATACTCCATACATCTTGATGAATGTGTTCGTTCCATAGAGAAGAAACCAGAACATACTACAGATCTCTTACTAGTTGAGTTAGTGAAGATATCACATCTTGGAGAAAAGATTGGGCAAGCGGTCTTACTTGTTCAGAGTGCCAGTGAAATTCAAGTCCCTACTGCGTTGAAGTTGGGTTCATTTCAGATGGAGCTAGATATATTGAAGAAGGGTGTTCCTAGTGCTCTGGGAGATGATGGTACTTATTTCAATTTATTCTTTTTTTATAAGTTGAAGTCATTTTTTTTTGAGTTGGGCTTCCACACTTAAATGGCTCTTGTATTTTAGGAACTAATACGTGCAATCAGTGATCCTACAGCTTCACCATCACATTTCTACCATGCGTCTCTACGAAGTTGCATTAACTAATGGCTGGATACCCATAAACGCAACACAATCACCTCAATCTATTTCAGCAGCCCAATCAATTCACCCACCGCCTTTACATCCATCCCACCTCCAATCTCTCTATACTTGTCTCCACCACACACGCTCTTTCCTCCAATTAGTTCTCTCTATTCCTCCATCCACCTATTTAAGTCAGCCTATTGCTCCATGGTCCCTCCTCGCCTATGCTCTTATGGTTCTCGCCCGTCTATCCTTCTACCAAAATCCACTTCTCCCCTCCTGGAACCTCGATTTCGTCCGCGAAGTCTGCGATCTCTCCTGGGTGTTAAAAGAGCTAGCAGAGCGTAATAATAGAGCGAAATTTGTAGATATCAACATCACTACCGAAGATGGAGAATGGGGGAAAGACGCAGAGGTGGGTAATGATGGAAGAAGGGTAGGAGAGGGCTGGACAGATTGTTTCGACAAGTTTGCGAGGAAGATTCGTTTGGTGAGGGGGTGGTATGATCAGAAGGTTGCGGCTTATGGGAGTTCGGCACAGTCACAGCCGCTAGGAGATGGGTTTAGAGTTGATAGGAACGCAGTGGAGGGTAGTGGTGGTGGAAGCGAGGATATTAATGAAAGAGGCACGTTGACGCAGATTGATGCTGGGTTGGAGGGTGTGTCAAGTGAACAGGTGAGCTCAGATACAATGCCATTGTTGGGTTATTTGGATATGAGCCCTTGGGATGGATTCGATAGGCAGAATTTTTGGATGGATCTGGGAGAATGGAACGTAGATGGATTAGAGGATATGGGTGCGATGCTGTAGGTACACTAAACGCATGTCTCTGAAGTTCCATGTTCTTCTATTCTCATTGTTCGACTGAAGGACGGAACATATATGGCTTGGATTCGAGAGGGAACCTCCGAGATCTCCTGAAAATCTCGAAGCTCAAAATTACCTGCTCAGACACACCTCGATCAAATCTTCCCATCCCTTTCAGAATTGCTATTGTTAATTTCGAAACATGGTTCTCGCACTCTTCTTTTTCCGTTATGGAGTTGTTCAGAAACATCTTTGTGCTGTGATAATTGTGGCGTAACAGCCTGAAATTTCGCTACCCCTGGCTGATTCAAACGCCTTCACAAAGAAACCTCCATTTTTGACCGATTACTATGTTGGGCTCAAACCTCCTGATCTGAGTATCTTTGAATGTGTTTTTCTTGAATGTTATTGTACCTGTTGCGGCATTGTCCCATTATGGAGTTCAGATCTTGAACAACTCCTCGAGTGAAGTATATAATGGACCCTTCAGACCCTCTTCCCTCTTCTAAGTATCAATTCAATCAATTCCAATATCACAATCACAACTAAACAATCTTCTAAATACCCCAAGCCCCTTGAAGTGTAGCAATCAGCTGTTCAATTCGTATCCTCCAGATTCAACCTTCAAAACATAATAACAAAAAGCAACAACCAAAAGTCTTCATCCCCCCATCAAAAATGTCCCAAACACGCGCTGCCCAATCCCTTGTCCAAAATCTCCCTCCTCTCTCTCCCCAATACTCTCCCCGCACCAGAAAACTCAGCGCGCGCGAAGCTACTCGTGCTTTCGTTTCCAGAGAGGTTAAGCACATGGTCAGAGTAACAAGAGGAGACAATACTCGGGAGATGAATAAAAAACTCAAGAGTCAGAGGTATCAGGAAGATTATGAGGATGCTTTCAAGGGAGAGTGATGAGTAAATATGAAGGAGAGTGTATGGGTGGGGTTGGGGTTGTTTTGTTGTTGTTTTTGCTGTTAGAGGAGAACAGAAGCATCGATCCCCGGATTTGAATACTTGGATTGGTTGCATGATGTTGTTCTAATTATTTTCTTCTCTTCTTTCTTGTGCTTTCATTCTGACCGGAGCTATGAAGGGTAGACTACTCCTAGATGGAACCAGTCAGACTCTGTACAATTTTTTTTAAAACTCATAGAATTGATTTGCGATTTTGAGGTTTTGAATTGACATGTGCGTCTTTCTCATTTTTTATTTCTTTCAGAAAAGAGGGAATTATTGTGATGGCAACCCCTTTTAATTCATATTATGCCTTTCACTTAATCTATAATCTCAGAAAGCTCACCTTATGACTTTAATAATAACGGGTCTGGCTAAACAAAATAAACCTACTCTAATCCCATTATTTTGAATCATTGAGTCAGGGGTCTTTGAAGTGAAAAATGGATGCAATTTGATAACTGAATTTGGGACAAGAAAGATAAAATAGTATTGAATTGAGGTTCGCTCGCTTGCCCCTATTTTGTACAATCAGCGCTTTTTAAGTAAATCCCGATTATGCGATGCAGCAAATCATATCATTTTCTAACCGCCAACTACTACCCACACCTCTACATAAAATCTCCTCTAAATGAAGCTCAAGCCTCCACGCAATCCACTCAACTCATCCCTCAACTCCAAAACATCAACTCCTACCCGTCCAGCTACCTCTCCTCTCCTCTGACTCCCAAGTTCCATCCATCTCCCTAGCACTCCTCCATCAATAATAGTTCTTCCTCCTACAATCCCCTCATTTGCGTCTCTGTCTATTCGGTACGCTCTAGGATTGAGACCACAGGGATGATAGAGGGTGTTTGTAAGATGCGAAACGAGGGTACCGAAGCGTCGGTATTGAGATTCCGTTAGAGGGGAGAGAAGAGCCAGGGTACCGGTGCGAGAAGTGAGAAGTAGAGGTTGAGAAGGGGAGGGAATATCTTCTTGAGGTGAAGGACTAGGAGATGGAGAGGGAGCAGTGGTTAATGGGGGTAGTGGTCGAGTAGTGGGAAGAAGTGTCATGGTTGTGGGGTGGTGGGCACCGAGGGAGAAGGTGGTGCGGTGAAGGAGAAGGTGGCCCTGAAGAGATTTGGGATCTGTGTATTTGTAAGTCAAGTATTTAATGCAAGCCAATTGGCTGAGAAAAGAGGAAATGAAATAATAATCACAACATACGTTCAGGATCATATTGCATAATATGCAAGTTCCCATCAGCATCTGCAGCCACAATGAATAGATCTTTTCCATCTGGTAATAAGTCTGCACACAGTACTTCCATCTTCGCAGCACTCTTTCCAAAGAGTAGCATCCTATACGGTTCTTCCGTATATCCCGCAAACCAAACACCTTTCAAGGCGTCCGCCATTACGCAGAGACCTGTACCAGGTAATTCTTTGACAGACGTAACATAGCAATTCATATCCATAAATGCGACCGGCAAGTTTGTGCCATCTTCCTTGAGACCTCTGACCATACATTTTTGGCCCTGCGCAACAAGCATGAAACCCTGAGTTCCAATTTCGGAAAGACCAGTTACGGGACCACCGGCACCACGAGTAATGATCTCGGAAGAGATCAGTTTTAATTTTTTGTTTGTCTCAGGTCTATCTGGTTCTGGAACAACAGTGACGACATCATAAACGTAGAGGCGACCAGTGGTTGCGAGATCTTCTCCTTTAGTTATAGCTGTTCCTACGGCAATCAAGTGTTTGCGCTCGTTGGTGACTTCTGATATCACCAGATTCATGGTTTTTATGCAGGTTATGAGTTCGCAAGGTTCAAGTTCGATGGTATCGATGACGGACCAGTTGACAGGGCTGATTAATTTGAGAAAGCTTTTCTCGATCGATGGCTTCAGGGCAATGTTTTCCTCTTGCCAAGTTTTCCGGTGGTCATCATCTTTGGGCAATTCAAAGTCTGTAAAGGTGCTAGTGCCTATAACATATGTTTGCAGCGGTGGATGATATGCCACAGCGTGGACATCTTCACCTATCTCAATCTTTCGCAGGGCCATTCCAATATCGGCAAACGTGGTATCTGGTGGGAATTGTGCTACGCGGGCGACTCCTTCTGTGTCGGCATAGATGAATCCTCTGTCGCAACCTTCGGTATGAAAACTACTAAGACTGCGAACTCCCGTCCCTTGCAGGCTGAGAACTTTGGGTACTGTTTTAGAGCTCTTGATGATGAAACTTGGAGATCCGCCTGGCATAAAGACAGTACTATATCCACCGAGATTTGAGATAGCTCGCATCGGCTTATCGCTGGTCTGTTGAGCTCCATCGGCCTGCTCTTCAGCAGACACATCAGGAGCTTGTGTCAGATGCGTGTTCTGTATTTTCAGAAATTGAAGTGTAGATGAGAGAAGATCCGGAGACGCAGACTTTATGCGGAACGGCTCATAGATGGTAAGATCATCGTTTGAAGGTCGAAGCTAAGCCAGTTAGTACATAAATGAGTAGATTAAAGTGCAGATTCTTACAATAAGATAAGGGGATTGAGAAACAGAATCTCCTAGGTTAGCTACTAATATCTCTGTCAAGGTTTCCCGAGCTGCCGATTTTCTAGCCGCATAATCTGCTGAAAGCACAGGCGGAACAAAACATATTCCTTCTGCGAGATAAATTGGCTTAGAAAGATCAGGCAGTGCGTAAATCTGAAAGTATTAGAAATTGGACCGTGGAAAGTTGGGAAGGAAACTCACGTGCAGTGCTCCACCCGCACTAAGTAAAAACATCTTGACATTTTCCCCTGCCTTGTTCGACTTGCCATCGGAGAAAGCTCCGCTACAGTCATCATACAAACAGCCAGTCAGCCATTTCGTAGAAAGCAAAACGTCATCAACCCTTTCTATCTCTTCAAGATCATTGTCGTCGTCACATTGTGCAACAAAAATGCTCGCATCGTCTCTTATTAGTAGGAGAAATGGATCTGCAAAGCTTGCACTGATGATCTTTGGCTCTGCTCCCGTCTCATCATCGAGCATCGGCAATATTTGTGCAAGACCAAGATCTACACCACAGATACAGAGTTAGTTACGCTTCTAATCAATCATGTAATGGCGCGAAGAGGCATGTCGCAGGGAGCAGATTGCATGAGGCACAGTTGTAATGTTGATAATTCGCTTTCATTGTTGCTATAGGATATGATAGATTTCCAGATAGCGCCCCGGACGGCGAAAACATATAAGCGGAAAATACAAAATTTCCCCAAGACTTGTCCCAACCTACATGCCCATCCATCCGACCACATGAATTGAAAGGGGTATGATTTAAGGAAAAGTGCGAACTTACCACCGTCATAACTTCTCACTTCAGACTTTAAAATTTGAACAACACGCATGCCATTGCCAAGTGTACCAGCTTCGATCGTGGATCCAGCGGCTGGTTCGAATTCTGTCCCTGTTAAAGCTTCAAAACCGGCATCCGTTAACGCATATACAGCAGATTCGTCAATAGCATCTTCGGCATCAGATGCTTTGGAAACTATCATTAGTCTATCATATTGTGCATCGACGCCATAGTCACCGCTAGTGACAGATTTCTCCTTATTGACTTGCAATCCTTTCAGTGCTGGTCTCTTTGCGCTCATGGTCCATATACCACGAGCTTCTGGTAACTCGAATCGGCCTATAACATTTGGCTGAATTTCACGATTAATGACTGCCAAGGAGCCTCCCTTTTCACGACCGACAGCAGCTACAAGCTGAAGTTCGCTCTGAACACCGCTAAGTTTGAGCTCTTCTTCCTTACCCAAACTCAATGCGGTTTCTCCGAACGCGATGTTTGTGATGGGAGCTATGTTGGCCATGGAATCATGTATACGAAATGTGTAGTCACCCGTTTTACTGTTTGATGCAGTAGTATTTGCAGTGGCATGAGTGATTGTGGGTCCATCGCCGTACAGATCATCGTCATCATCTTCTAAATCTTCATCATCAAGCATGGCTTCATCAACTTCCGCTATTGCTGAACTGTCAAGCCTTGACTTTCGACGTGAAGTTTGTCCCGACTTCCTACTCCAGCCTAGAATGACAGAATCTGATACCTCACTTCCAACGAATAACGATCCTGCGCCAAGAGAACTTACACATGACGCAGCTCCAGTCAATATGGCGCCTCCTAACTCTGCACTTACTCGTCGAATGCTTAGCCCAGAGACCGATCTTCCATCCATACGAAAGCTCAGGATAGCAATATCGCCACTATGTAATATAATGAGCATCTCTCCATTTTCGATAGATAGTTGATCAATTTTGCAGCCTTCTAACCGAAGGTCAAGATCAGACTGGTCCACAAGACTGAAGCCAGTACATTGCTTTGCAAACATGTTGACAGCAACACCGTTAGCTTTACCGGCTTGATCGATATGTATCAATTCATTAGTACCAACTAGAAGAGCTCCGCCCACAGGTGGGGCTAGAGGGACGATTCTGAAGAGGTCATAAGGCAATCCTCCAACGGAAAGAATGGTAGTGGATGCTTTTTGATGTATATCCAGGGTGAATACCATATAAGTCAAGTGGTCTCTACGCTCTTGCAGTAAAGCTGAAGATGGAGCCATAGTAGACGAGAGAATTCCAAAAGTTGGCTCTCTATACTCATACAGAAATTCGAGGTGGATTGGAAAGATGATGTTGGGATCGAGTGAAGACAATCGTAGAACAAAAGAGGATCCATATGGTGTATCTAATTTTCCATCTTCCGCTACAGTCTTTTGTGAAACCTTCGCAGGGCGAGGGCCGTCCAATTCCTCATCCCAATCGTCCATGTTGACATCTTCGTCTTGTTTAAAAGGCAGAATTGCAAGGTTCCGCGCTCCGAATTTCAATGCAGCACACCTACTTCCTGGGTCGACAGTAAGGTAATTGACACAATCTGAAAGACTTGGTGCCCATGGACTTCCTTGCAGTTCGTCTTGTTCATAAAAATGGACTGATATTGTTGATATGCCGGGCCGTTCTGGGTCCCATTCCACCAAACTGAGCTTTGCATCCTTGAATCCCACTAAAAGTGCTTCACCTCCAGTCTTTGAGGATATGGTCTTCACTCGAACAAGAGATGTGACCGTCCCAGATAAGTTATATTCAGCTATAAGTACGAGTTTCGTTGTTCGAGCTAATTCTGGTCGTTGTATTATCGAATCTGTGCCGAGAAAAGAGTCCTCTACTCCATCATCGTTATTCACTCGAGGATCAATAATTGTGTCATCTTTTGCTGTCGAAGAATCCTTTCCATATAGGTCGTCAAGGTCCACGGATACGGTCTTTGTTGTAAATATCTGTAGTAACGAGGATTTTGCGACGACGAGGTTTCTAGCATCTGCGGACAAGAACGGAAGAGTTAAGGAATGTGTGACAGCTGTAGGAGGTGTCAGCTCCGTATAGCATTGCATTATGGACCAAAGTAAAGCATGAAAAGCACCAAATCGTAATAAAATTCGAACTTCTTTTGAAGTTGTTGATATGGATACTCAAGATTATCAGTCCAGTCAAATGTCGGTGCGTCGCGACCCGCGATTTACACAAATTTTAGCGTTCTCAGTGCTGGACCACTGTATTGACCTATCACTGTCCCTTGAAGCTTCATGCAGCTTTTGGAGGTCCTGGCGGTCCTGAATGCTGATCCCCGCAACCAACGCCCATTTACGTCAGACGTCTAGAATCCTGAATATGGACTACTGGTATAACAGGAAACAAAGCAAAGCAAAGCCCTGCAATGAAAAACAACATAAAACACAATTAATATATTCGAGATCAGATTCCTCTTGATTTCGAATGAGATAAAAGCAACATTGTTTGGGTGACGATATCGATTTAAAAACAATATCGATACTTGATATCCATTTGATACATTCGCAAGGTATATTGAGATGATCTTCTTCCCGTTATTTATACCGTCTTTTCCTTTTGTTTGCTAAGTTTCCGCATGCGTACCACTCCAACTACTACAAATTTCTAACATCAACACATCAAGCACTACTAATATCTACCTGCGATTCTAGTATCCATTTCTCGCCTGCGACATGGCGCTCATACAGACTGCGTTTATATGGGTTGCGTATGCCGTTGCTGTAGGCATCGTAGCTCTCATAGCAGCCATTTTTACCTATACGTATCAAACGCCACGCGATCGCTCAGCTCTGGTTTCTACCGTTACGATTATTACATTGACCTCCCTATTGGCAACAGTTCTACTTCTCCCTGTTGATATTGCTCTTGTCAGCTCGACGACCTCGAAGCTTGGTGCAAAGAAAGACTGGGCAACTCCCGAGACTGTTCACAACATTCTCCTGACTCTAAAAATTGTTTACTATGCATTATACAGCTTGGATGCCATTTTATGCCTTCTTGTTATTCCATTTACATACTTCTTTTACGAAGAATACGATGAAATCGACTCAGAGGAAGGCACGCAGACATTCGGCCAGAGATTCCTCAGTGCAGCAAAATACACTTTATTTTTCGTTGCCTTGGTCGTAATTTTATTCTTGGTAGGATTCTTCGTACCCGTCGCAAAGAATCGTGGATCCGATATGGATCTTGACTATTTCAAACGTCTTTTGGCTGAAAACCACGGAGAGCGTGCCTTAACTTTCGCATTGGGACTATTAATTTCATTAGGCACGTTGTTATACATACTTTACACATCTGTTGGATTGGCATTGTTACCCATATCTTTCATCAAATCTGCACCTTCAATCAGCGCGCCACAGCTTTCAGAAACAACAGCATCAGCTCTAGAGCAAAACAGGGAACGACAACGACAACTAGAAGGACGAAATGCCGGGAGAGATGGCGGATTGTCGGCTAAAGACCAGCGAGAACTGGAGGCCTTGCATCGTGAAGAACGCACTCTGGTTAGACGGGAACGTCTAGCCGCAGAAGCTCGTGGAGAAGGGAAGAGCTTTATCGTGAGAGCATGGACCAAGACTTGCGCAATCTTCAGACCTCTCAAATTGGTGGGAGGAATACTGCTTCTTATTCTCTCCCTGGTCATATGGGTTTCTATGCTCATTACAGGAATTGATAAGGCGAAGAACTCATTCTGTAAACAACATTGTGGCTACATTCTAGGAAGGTAAGATAATCTTGACTTGGGCCGTTGAAATTCTTTAGCTAATTCATACCTAGTATCAATATCTTCCAGCCGATCAATTGGATTTTCGTCAAGTCATCTATAGTCTTCCCAATTGACTATGTCTTGATGGCACTATTAGTCCTATTCCTCTTCAGTAGTTCAGTGACAGGAATCACCGCTATCGGTCTTCGATTCTTATGGGTAAAACTCTTTGAAATACGAAAAGGACATACATCTCCACAAGCTCTCCTCATGGCAACTGTCATGTTAACTTTGATCATACTCGCCATAAACTACTCAATCGCAATGTTAATAGCACCACAATACGCAATTTATGGTGCCCAAACATTCTGCGCCAACCCTACTAAATTTCCTGGCGACCAACCAGATTGTAGCAACCACCCAGAGTTGATCAAAACATGCAGTGAGCTTTCTTCAGGCGAGGGTGCCGAAAAGGTCTGCACACCTAGCGTCGTGTCTACTTTCCTCAATAGAGTTACCGTCAACTTCCCATTCTTCGGTGCCCTCGCATTCTGGGCTCAATTTGTCTTCCTCGCAATCTTTTTGATCGTCTTCGTTACGGCGTTGTTCCGAACTCCCAAATTGGACCTTAGCGAGATGGATGAAGATGCTGAGGCTGATGAGGAAGAAGGTCTTCTTGCTAGTACTGGCAGGAGATTCGGTGCCACATGGCAAGATATCCGTGGCAAAACGAAGAATACTAGTAGTGGTGCTGCTGGTCGAGGAATTCGTGGTGATGATGATCATAGCGACGATTAGTTCTCTATCGCGACCTCAAATCTTTCTTTTTGAAATTGCAATCTTCTTATGTAGGATGGATGGATGGATGGTCGGTTGGTCGGATGGGTGGTGGTTGGATGGCGGTTGGATCTGGACAGGATTGGAAACAAGTACGGAGTTGATTTATGGTTTTGCATCTTTGTATAGTATACACGCGATTGGTTTGATGATTTTGTTTTTCAGTTCTGCATTGCGCATATATAAACACGGTAATACGCGAAGGAAAATGCGTGTCTTTCGAATTCTCAAACGATTGCAATCAATGCCGCCAGTCAAGAAATTGGTGGGACGAGGGTATGGTTCCGGCGGTATGGCAGCAAAAGGGAGGAAGGGGCTGTTCTTAGCATACTGCAACAGCGAAATTTAATTGCTCATACTCACTCATTTCGAGGCTTCTGGAATATCTCCAGTTATCAATCGTGTATGAAGGTTAACCACAGCCTATTCCAATCATAAAGCTCCAGAGCACAAAGCTTTATGTCCTACGTACAGCTGCAAACTTGTTTCGCCTATTTGATTCGTCTGTCCATCTGATGTTTTTCCTTGCCCTCTCTATCTGTTTATATTCAGCATCAGCATCGTCTTCGTCTCAATATCCAGATGGTTTGTTGTTGTATGAATTGTATTATCATGAATAAGTAGAACATCTACAAAGATGAGATAATTAGTCCAGCCAGTTTGATCAGTCAGTACGAGGTGAGAGTGCGCATGGTATGTTATGATTTCGGACGATGGTTTATATTGCGTTTGTTGATGTTTCAATTGAGATTTGACAATCAAATGAATATGTGAATTCATGGAGTATGCAGTCATTCGAATGCTATCACTGCACCACTAGCAGCTCTTCTCAAATTGAAATATGACATGCACACCTCACCTCAAATCAGTACATAAAGAGCCCAAGTGAAAGAATCCATCTATCATCCTACCCCCCTCCCAACAACAACCAACTAGCCAGGACGTTCCCATTTCCGCCACTGATGTCTCTTAAACTCCCACCCAGCATCAACCCCCATGTGACCCTCCTTCCAACATCTCGCACAATACAAGTCTCCCTCACAGCCCACACACTGAATCGTCGCATCATCTTGACAAATAATGCACCACGTATCCATTTCCTCATCCGTGTATTTCTTTAATCCTTTCCCCTTCGTCTCTTTCGCCATTTTATCAACCGGTTTAGTAGTCGGCGCAGAAGGCAACCCAAGATCGTTAACAGGAGTAGAACCAAGACCCTTCAGCGCAGCTAATCTCGCAGTAATATCGTCTTCGAAATCGATCGATTTCCTGCTAGGTTCCGGGAGCGTGGAGGGTGCGGATGGGAGTGCGAAGTTTGGTCCTGCATCGTCATCCTGCTTGTATTTGGGGAAAGATGAGAATTTCCCATCCGCATCCGTGTTCATGGCGTTAGTTCCTTGGGGTTCCTCTGCTTCATTTTCATCCTCGGCTCCTCTCTCCAAGTTTACCTCATCCAATAACCTGGCAACAATATCCTGCACTTCACGTGATTCGTTCTCTAACCCCTCGATCTGTGTATTTTTATTCCTAGATTCCCCATCCTCATCGTCATCTATGGCAAACACAGACATATCAAGACCACTTGTCAAGACATTAGTCTTCCGAGTGTTCTCCTCAGAAGCACCTTTTGACGACTCTTCATCTGTAGCATTACCCTCACGATCTGGCAAAGCTTTCTTAGCTTCATCAAGAAGTTTTTGAATATCATTCGGATCATCAGGATTCAACCACTCAGACCCAGATCCCAGTTCTGCTAAAAGCTCGTCCAAAGATTTATCCTCGTGGACATCATCTGAAAATAGGGGAACAGCATCACTTGACGTGGCTTGGTTGTAAAAACTGGATTGTTGTGGAGGCGATGTGGTGCTAGCAGGCGCGGGTGCTTCACTGGTGCCAGATCTTGATGGTGTGCCGTTTCGTAGGCTACGCAGTCTCTCAGACAAGTCTGTTTCGGGCGTCGACACTTTTACAAAAACATTTGGTGGTGGACGACTGAGAGCTTAGCATGTGTCCATAGGTTTATATTGGTTTCTTGCTTACGGGGATGCGTCGAGCTGAATATTGGATTTCTTTAAAGCATTGAGCCGATTCAGTAGGTCATGGTCATAACTTGGAGGATCACTCATTTTTCCAAAATAAAATTGGTGATGGAACGATTTGATGGTCAGAATTATTGCATTGTAAGAAGCAAGAGCTTGGATCTATGTATTGATACCAGATTTATGAGGCGGCTACAAGCCAGCCTTGTCTTGTTTCTAATATTGAATAAATATTCCCAAATCCACCTGTCATACAAGACGAACTAGATAAATGCGAATATTTCACCATTCTTTGCACATTCACACTCCTTCGTACATCACACTTATGCCAAGCGTTTTTCTGTATGATCAAGCCAAGTGCTGATATTGATGTCGAATTTTGAGCTAGAAATAACTGTCAGTATATCGAATTGAAATTGGTTGCAAAGACAAATATTATGAATGCTTTTCAGAACGGGTTTCTTCTCTCAGTATGCACTCTGCGTTTAATGTGAGGCACTCGACGAGCTGGGATTATTCAGGCCTCATGGCCCTTTGTCATCATAAAAGCGGGGGGTTGAAAATGAAATGTCAAATGCATACCTGAAAAAGAGTACGTCGAACAAATTTGACATGAAGAATGAATTGTATCATGCCAACATGAGATTCATGACAAGAGTTGATTACTACTACAATCAGTACGGGGCTCTCAAAGCTTATGCATAACGATGTGGAGGTGAAAGCTTCAACAATATTTCAGAGAGAAGATTATGTCTCATCAAGACCAGCAATGTATACAAGAGAAATACATCGACGAGCCAAGGCAAGCCAAAGCAAGCCGAGAAACCACGAATATAATTGCCAGCTCAGACTAAGGATGACGATACGAAAGTTTTCATCATTTTTAAGTCGGTGACACGAACAGGTTGAAATGAATATTACTGACCTTTTAAATGATGAAGCTATCATCGAAGCGTTCAATAGAGTCAAGCTGTAGATTGCTCAAGGATCATCATAAGTGATCTTTCTTCTTTGCGGCGCTGAACTTGAGGCCTGGCTATTACCACCACCCTCATCATCGTCATACGCAAGAGATCCAATAGAATTCTCAACTTTATCCCATGTCCTCTTTCGTAGATCGGGCTTGACGTTTTGCTTAAACCAACCTTTCTCTTTGGCTTCTTGCGCTTTTTGTATTTTCTTCAATTCCTTCTTCGACTTCTTCTTTGGTCGCACGGGTCCGATTGGCTCTGGATGCGAAAAGCTTTCAGGAACCTCCCCATCTTCTTCCTCGACCTCGACCTTTTCTGTGCGGGCGGTTCTTGAAGTTTCAGATTGAGGTTGCTCATTGCTAGTCTCATTGGACTCTGCAGCATGCCTGCGCCTTCGAAGAATGGCCTGAATTTCCGAATGTCGAAAGATTGCGATTTGTTCATCCGTCAAAGTTCTTTTGACTCCATCAGGATAATACCCAAGGCCATCGTCCTCAATCTCTTCTTCATAGTAATCCTCCACAGGACCCAAGAATTGTTGCGCGAAATGTTCAGTTGAAGTATCGCCAAGGTGAGAGGTATGGAAAGCTAAGAGATCATTCTAAAATTTCATTAGCATTTTAGAAAGCAATTGAGTAAATCATATGGACTAACCTGTGTTACCTCCGGCGCAGACATGGCGACGCGCAATATAGAGCGTGGTCGCGGGTGTTTGTGTGGACATGTTGGTTGATGATGAGAAGCTTCAGCCTGGGATAGAGAAAGTTTTCGAAAATTTATGGTGGACTACGGTGGCCGAATCACTCTAGCGTAGAATCTAGCGCGAGAGCTCTGGACCCACAAACGAAACTGAGACATCAACGTGGGAGATCAAATGAACATATGCGCGGTCGGCCACCACCATTTCATTGTGCTGAATAGAAAGGAATTTCGACACTTCCTCAAATCATGATATGGCATGACCAGAGAATGTTGAAACTTTCCAAGAAGGCGAGTATAGTTCGGACTTTCTAAGGATATGGTACATTGCTTGAATGTTAAGGACCTCCTACGACGAACAAATTTGGTATCAAGGGACACTTCAATTGAAACAATGAGATATGCAGAAAAGGAAACGTATTTTACTGAAGCAAAACCCACTTTTGCAGTTGTGATTATGACCTGTATGATAGCTATTATTACAATATATAAGCAAAAGAAAGAGGGTATCTAAGCAATATCCATCACAGCCAGTCCCTCATTGCGCCTCATGTCCCAGCCAAATAGAGCAAAGATATGGCTTCTACAAAATCAACGTTATGATTATGACATGTAAAAATGAAAAGCAAAATGAATAGTCACTCTCCAAATAGTTGGAGAGCCTGCTTGAATGCCTCGACAACCTTTATATCTGAAGGACAAAGCTTAGCATGGAAAAGATAAGTGGTGGTAGAGCAACTTACAATGCAGCTTCTTGTCTTCCAGTGACTTTTCCTGTATATGTACATATCTTTCTCTTGTCCGCAAACTAGAACAAAGTCAGCAGCTCCTTGTGAACTATGAATAAATGCAACTTGCCGTTTCCATGCCCTCCCATTGTCTCGTTCCGCCGCAGACTCTGCCCAGATAGCGAAAGCCTTCAAGAATCATTAGTTTTGGCAATACAAATCAAATCGAAAAACTAACGTCAGAAAGATTCTGGAACTCCTCAATCAAACGGTCTTCGTTGTCACTCAGTTCCTGGATAGCCGTCGCGTAGCGGTCCTCAAATTCACTCCAGCTCTTTGGAGGAATGTCTCTCTTAGGATTCGGTGTATCTAGACTGATCATTGTTTCATCTGACCCGGCTTCTGGTTCTACATGCGGTGCCATATCTACATCATCTTCGCCAATATCATCGGCGTGGTTGTGATGTTGTAAAACGTGTGACCTCTTGAGGGGGGAAGAGATCGGGGATTGCGTGGTAGGAGCTTGAATACTGGGGGTATATTGCAGACTTGGACTAACACCTCGAATCTTTTGAGGTAGTTTAGAGGAAGAAGGTGTGAGAGCTGGTGTATTTGGAGTACCTCTGGCGGCTGATTTCTCCGCGAGCTTTTCATTTACAATAGCCATAATGGGACGACGCGGGGTTTTTGGAGGAGAGTGGTTTATTTGAGACATCAGGAAATGTGAATGAGGATAATCGCTAAGAATAAGCTAAGAATCGGTCCACAAGGGAGCTTTGGCAGAAACGGAAGAACCAATGGAGCCGATAGTATTCCCGTCGTAGCTGCCGTAATGGTGAGGTCAGTTTTTAAGTTCAACAGCCTCTGTAGTGGAGACAGCCTTGTTTGGGAAATGCGAAGCTGACGCCTGGTCATGTGGTTGACTAGATAAGCACTAGATAAGCAAGCGAGTCAAGATAAGGCGAGGCAATGAATCCATTATTCTGAGGTCATTCAGCCTGACGTACCTTCATACACCACCGTACCTAATTGCTCTAATATATACCTATTCTTCAACTTCAAAAGTTCTTTGATATATCCATAATTCATTGAAGTTCTTACTGTCAAATCTTTCTTGCATAGCACATTATGTATTATATGCCTCCCTAGAATAGATTAAACCTGCACCCTTGATAGCATAGAATTACTAGTTACCTACATCATATCCTACAACTTCCCTACAACGAACCTTTATCAAAAGCTGCACGATATGCAGTGTGATATATGTTTTCGAACAGGCGGACATAAATTGCCATTTCTTTGCCCCACGGATGCGCGCAACCAACTATACGAGCTTCGAGTACAAACCGCTGGCGTTCACCTGGAAAAGGATGCGATTGATCGAGAAATCAGCAGGCGCTGCCCGCTACCCCTTTCAAAGGCGGGGAAGCATGGCAATGAAGAATCTGCGGCCGTCACCCATTCGAACTATGATGCGTTGATTACTGAGCGGGAACGAAGTATAGACCGCACGAATCAAATTATTGCTCATGCAGATGAGTTGAAAGCAAACCTGGAGCGAGCAAAGGAGGAGCGCAACAAGAAGAAGATTGCCAACGATCGCAGGAAGGCGGAACTGACCTCGGCTTCAAAGGGGATTGAGGCTCGTAGGGCTAAGCAGATAGAAGCAGTTGAGGGTTCCACTCAGCGGACGAAATACAGATGGAACCAGACATATGACTTTATCGGGGAGTCCAGGGCTTATCTTTGCTATGAATCTGCCAATTTGTATGGGCTTCAAAGATTTAAAGGAAGCAACGGAGGAGATGAATATAGAATAGCTGGCGTTAACATAGTAGACCTGAGGTTGATGAACAGTACGTCCTCTCTTTCGTATACAGAAGCAATACTAATCATGGTCTGCAGCGGCAAGCCCAGCCCAAGTGTCTACCTCCTTGTCTCACATCGCGCATGTACTCATGCTAGCTACTTACTATCTCGCTATTCGATTACCTGCAGAAATAACCCTTCCTCATCGCGATTATCCTCGTCCTACAATATTTTCTTTATCTTCCTCATATATGCATACCAATGTACCATTTCCTGGCGGAACCAGCTCAACTAGTAATAGTCCCTCCACCTCTCGCCATACCGAGAATACTTATCAGCCTCGACCAAGACCCTTATGGATTAACAAGCCTCTTCCCATATTAGTGAACGAGGATTCGGTAGCCCATAGCTCCTTCCTCGAAGGGGCAATTCTTCTGGCTTACAATGTTGCCTGGCTGTGTAAAAGCCAAGGGGTTCCTGTAGGAGACAGTGATACCACAAGCTTTGAAGACATCTGCAACATAGGGAAGAACCTATGGAAACTGCTCATAGGCGATAAACCCCGTCTCCCGCCAAAACCACGCTCCGAATCTCCCAGCCCTGCTCCACCCAAAACCCTCGATTCGAAGGGCTACGTGGAAAGTGAAGACAAGAACACTCAGAAACCTGGGCGCTCATCTATCGGATGGGTTAGTCATGGTTCTGCATTCTCATTCCTAGGGAGTGCAGAAGGTGCAGAGTTCATACGAGGTTTCAAGCTTCCACGTCCAAACCAAATGGCGGACATACTAAAGAATAAGCTCATGAGCGAAGTAGCAAATGCAGAATGGGAACTTTTGAGCCAAGATGCGTGGGCAATAGAAGATGAGATGCGTAGCGATGGAGTCGTGGTGGGTGCTAGAAATGAGGGGCACGCGACTTTTGATACCAGCAAGGAGAGGGATTATACGGCTGGAATGCAGAGTTTCATGAGTATGAGAACAGTGATGGATGCAGTTGAAATGGTTGGCGAGGGGACTGGTATTAATGCGGTTATTGCTGAGAGACTTCCATTTGGTCTTGCGAATGTTACTGATAAGGACCGGAGAGAAAGAGAAAGGTATGTTAGAGCCAAAGCGGCTAAAGATAAAGACCAAGACAAGAAACCTGGAACGAGCGGGTGGACGAAATTGAAACCTAGAGGGTAGAGTAACGCAAACTGCTCTACTGAATACCTCTTTGTATCTAATGCTTTTCACACAAATGAGATGAAGGTTCTTGGGTCGAGTATTTGGGACGGAATAGGAGTATGGATGAGGTTATAGATATGGATATGGATATGATTCAGGAAGGGCGCACATCACGATGCATCCCTCCTTCAATTGAGCAAAAACGAGCAGTAGAAAGCTGATCTAGATTAGCACATACTTGTATAATGTAACAATATTGTAGAATTTCAGCATACAATACTAGACTACATCAACAATGTACTGTATTAAATGAATCTAGCCTACCAATCGAAACAATGGGATGGGATAAGTCTATTTTATAGATCTCGATACTAGTTCCTCATACCTATATCATGTATGATAATTGAGATGATATATAACTGTACAAATGCCGTGTATCATCGTTCAAAGCAAACAAGGAATGATGGTCTCCAAACTCATCTCGCTACATCCTATCCGTGTAAAATTATCTCGATAGATCGTAGCAATCTCATCCGTCTAATCATTCCATACCGTTAAAGCTCGTCTCATCTCATCCCCTAACTACCGAAAACTATACCGAGTTCACTGAATACTCGAAATGTAGGTATTTTATAAAATATACAAATATAAACTCTCTTATCGATTCGAAGAACACATTCTCATCAAAAACGCAATCGTATATGGTAGGAGCATTCAATTCACCAGAACATTATATCTGTTTACGCATCTACAACACTTATGTGCAACTTCTTTTATTCTCCCTATCGAATAGGACTCATTCTACGGCCAAGAGAATACTGGCTCATAAGGCTCGCCGGTCAATCGTAGGTCTGGAGGAACACACAAATATAGCCTACCACCACAGCCTTCATAATCATAATCAACACCATCACCACCAACACGATAAACCAACAGCCAACACCCAAACACCTATAAGTCTCACGGCCATGCCCATCCAACCCAAAGCTCAATCAAAACCAGTTTTCACAACCACACATACACACACACACACACACACACACAAACTCACCAAGCGAACCCCCGATCCTAGAAACCCTCTATCCGTACTGCATACGTGATGGAAGCGCCGAGAAATCATCAACTTGTTCGTTGAATTCACAAAACATCGGAGCCTTGTGTTCCTACCTAGGTATTCTACTCTGTAGAAGTTGAGTTATGTGTTGTAGTTGGGAGGGAATTAACCTCATGATTGCGTCACAGCCTTACGTTTGCAAATCCGTAGTCCAGTTTGTTATTAGTTAGTTAGCTACACCGGTGAGCTGGTACTTGCTCGGTTTGTTATCGGATAGTCGTAGTCATAGTCATTATATCTCCGTATCAAATCCTCCGTAGTGTAAAGTCAAGCTCTATCGTTTTTGTCGGCTATTGGCTGTTAGGCTTGGATTCGATGGTTTGATGATTCGATCGATGATTCTCATTATTTTGACAGTTTACATTTACATTTACATTTACATCTACATCTGCATTGCCTACTAGGCCCTTTCTACCTTGGAAGCTATCACTAACAATCTTCATCTTCACCACTGTAACGCATGCAGTGTTATCTACCTACAGATAGATTACTCGTACAGTGAAAAATATATCACACCGATCCGGTACATATTATGAAACCACAAGAGAAATCCAAAGATCCAATCAGCAAAATACTGCTGCACCCACAAGTTCTCGAATAGAGTTCACACACACACACAATCCAAGCCTTACATGACCGGTACATCCGACAATCCTCCACTCCAGCACACCAATCTCGGTATCCATTATCCATCACCCACCCAACACCCATCAACAACCCTCATCCCATCCCGCCAACAAACCAAACCAAACCTCCATTCAACGCTACCACACCATATCACCGACTTTCCGCTACAGTGACTACCTAGCCCACCGCCAACCCTCCGGCACCTAAACTAATCCATCGTACCAATTACACACCGGACCTCCATCAAATATCAAACACGCCGTCGAAATGCCACTTCGCATGTTTATTCTAGACCGTCTTTTTAGTATCTATGTACCGGTATGTATGTATGGATTCCTCTCACATACATACTCCCAAATCTAGTAATCTACTACGATATGGATCCTAGGATTACAAAAAAAAATTAAAAAAAATTGGTTCTACGAATGAGAAGAAGAGCTCGATGCAAATTCTTTTTAGGCTACTCGGTCGAATAGCTATTTAGCCAGTGTTCAGATAAGTCTACATTTAAGAATCCAGAATCCAGAATCTAGGTTCGATTGTAAAAAGCCAGTCCAAGAATCTACTCCATGACCCCCTCCCTACCTCTCTCTATGCAACCACCGAGAAGAAAAAAAGCAGAAGCAAAAAAAAAAAAACTTGTAAAAAGAGACTTCTGAGTATCTACTTACGGCCCAAGGAAAAAAATTTGTTTACTATTTACTTCGTACTTGTTTACATATTTGCATTCCCTTCTCGTTTCGACTTGCTCTCTAGAGTCCCGTTTCAGGAGCTCCAACACTTGGACCTACCGCCATCGTCCTAACATTCAGAACTAAGAGCTTCTGAAACCCCGGGAGCGACGGGATGGATATGGAAATGAAAAGTAAAGCATGAGAAAAATTGATAGAATGCTTCCCCATTCTCATGAGAAACAGAGACATATCAAGATGCTGAAAATATCACAGAAGATTATACATTTATTAATAGTGTCATGGAGAATAGAATCCGACCACCCAAAAATTTACACATTCTCCTATTCTAGAATAATCACAGCTCGACTCTTGTAAAATCACTTGAACCAAAAGATGCCTATGTGAAGAAGATATTTTCGGTTCTCTGTCTTGTCGTAATCAATACACTGCGAGGTTGGCAGCTAGATCTGGAAGTTCGAGACAGTCAAATTTGGGATGATTTCCAGATTTGCAGAGACTGTAATAAGCAGTTCTGGGAGAAATGAAAGTGCTTGCGTTACCTGCCCGTATCTTGCTACCTACCTACCTGGGAAGTACGGTATCGGCAAAAGCACGGTGCGTTGGCCGGTGGTTGACAATCGCTGAGAATGGGAGAACCACCGGATATGACTTTAGGGAGCGACCCCCGTCGAACGATAATGCTCAAGGAGGATTCCGCCTGATACCATTCGATGCCTGTAGAGATGACTGCCGATTACGTTGTGTAAGCGTCGAAAATTCTGTACCTCGAATCATTGCTGGAAGCTGCTGCAGCTTTTCGAAACTCTCGGTGTATTATTGATGTAAAAGATAAATTTCTGCGCTGAAAATTCCGTATGGATCATGATCTTTGGCCTTGTTTTTTTGGGTCCACGTTCTCTCATTCATCAGCGTGACGTCGCATTCGAGGCATTTCATTGTCATTCTGGAGCACAAAAAAAATCTCTTCTGCATAAAGATAGTATTATGGACCACAATGCTTCATCCTTATAGGGCAAGAGATGATTCATTACCACATGCATAGTTATTGCATTACCACATGGTGATGATCACAGCCACCTGCACAAATTGTGATTTGGCAAAATGCTTTGATATGAACCTTGGAAAGTTTAAGATAGGAGTCTGGACTGTGGACAGTGGACACGCAAACCATCATTTCCTCAAATATTCTAGTGTCCAAAACAAACGGGATCGAATGGGATTTAAAGATTGTTCTTCAATTAGGTTAGAACTTAGAATCCTCCCGGATCCATAGCATCCATTCTTAGCATGTATGGCCCTATCCAAAATCAGTCCTCGAAGCATTACCGATACGACTATACGTAGGCTGATTGCTCGCCGATTGGAATTTGGAAATCAACGGGAACACGTCTAATCTCTTAATAAATTTGCTGAGAAAAGAAGGTCTCTGTGATTCCAATCAATTAGATGAAACGATGCCTTCATGAAGCGATAAGTGTCATGTAAGCTATGATTAATTGAGCTGAATTGGGACAGACCTCCTACCGTGCTTGACACTTTGATTGTTGATCTGTGAGAAAGAAACAAGTGTGGATGCAGTGGCATTTTACCCCTGGAATAGCGTATTCGAGAAATAGTGGAAACCTTATCCGTCTGACCAATTATTGGTCGTTTTCCCCTTTTTTTCGGAGTAGTTTCCCAGGAACGCGTTTTTAGTGGACCACTATCCCCCGGCGTTGCTTGGGTTCATCTCAATCGAACCCCCCTGCACCTCATGGCTTGAAGTAAAATCCAAATGTTCCAGGGCTTCCTCCAATGACTCGGCTGACCCAAATCGTGGCCGGGTTGCCAAAGAAGTCCCAACTGTCCACAGGCACCCCCAGGAAATGATCGTCCCAATTTAAGATGACCTTTAATAAATAACCATCCCGCTCTTCTCGTATCTCTCCTTCTCTTCTTCACCGTATTCAAGAAACTCGCCGTTCTCTCGTTCATTCAGTTCGACACACTCCTTTGTCAATTCAACCAACTGAGCAATACATCGCTCACACACTCTTTAACAACAACGGCCTCTTACGATCAACCTCTTTAAATTCAAAGCATTATACCCATTAGCGAATACTTGACAGTTATCATTATTTCCGAAAATGCGTTACTCAACCACCGCAATTGTTTTGGCTGCCATGTCCATTGGCGAAGCCGTAGCTGGACCTACTCACGTTCACCGACACAAACATGAGAAGAAGGCGTAAGAATATCACTCTGATGAATGTAAAGAGTGATTGCTAATCAGATGACAATAGTGCTGTCGTTGAAGATTGGACGGCATTGGACTGGGCCGAGATGGGGATCAACTGGTCATCCGCTTATGAAGCAGGCAAAGCCTCTAAGACTGCCGCCGCTGCTGCCGCTTCCACCGATTCTACTGCCACCGCTGTCGACAACCTCGCAGATAACAAGATCGCCGCATACACTACTTCCGCATCAGTAGCTGCCAGTACCACCGCCGCTAGCTCATCTAAAACAAGCTCTGCCAAGTCCACCGCCACCGCCACCTCCTCTTCTTCTTCTATCATCGATGACCTCGAGGATTTGTTTGATGCGTTGGTTGGTGCTTCCAACGGCCGAACATCTTTCGGTTCCGTCGTAGCCGCCGCTGGAGGAACCACCGATAACTACTACGGAAACTACGGTAGTCCATATGGATCCAACGTCATCAAAGCCGACTCCTCAGCAAGTTACTCCTACACTGTTAACTTCGTCAACACCCAATCCAAGAAAATTACTGTCAACATCTGGAACAAAGTTGGTCCTGACATGCAACCACTTTCCGGATCTGCACTTGCACCAAAGAACACCACACTCACCATCACTATCCCATCTGGTGGTTCCCAAAAAGTTGCCTTCGATGAGGACTCTCAAGTCGCTTGGGCCCAGGCCTGTAGTTCAACTGCAGCTTCAGGAGCCTTTGACACCACCTGGGGTGAGGCACAATTCCTCAAGACTGGTTCCGGATACGATATGTCCGCCATCATGAACTCTGCTGGTAACAACTACAACATGACCATCACCAGTGAGGAAGCACCAGCCTGCACCAGTGATCCAAACCAAAACTACTGGTTGACTGCTACTGAGCCAATCGGTACCAGCGATGGCAGCTGTTTTATTCCACAAAGCACTGCCACTTTGACAGTTATCATGGGTGGAACTATGTAAAGTGGAGGACTGGGCGTCAACTCTTTCAAAGAAAACAAAAAAACTCAACCTCGATATATAGTGTAATTTGGAAAGGCGAACTTTGTTCAAACCGAGTTTTGTAGGATACTCTATCGGTGAAGCACAAGTGACTTTGCAAGACTTGGATTGGTGCAACGGCTTGGATCAAAGTAGTAGTTACTATAATGAAAAGGTTATTAGATATATCTTCACAGGATGGAGTAAGGAGACAGGATACCATTGGACACTTCCTTGCATTTACCAATTTATATATAATGTATGCATTTTTTGAAATAATCAGTAATTCGATTCCAAACCTTTTTGTTTAATATTAATCTGCCAAAGTTTCCACGTGGTTTATTGTTGTGTGAGTGAAGATCATGTGTCTGTTGTGTTTCTTGCGTTGGTAGATTTTTTGTGAGAAAAAGAAGTCGGAGTGGCTCGAGCCTGAGATATTGATAACTCAGCAAGTCAATTTCCAAAATGGAATCTCCACGACGCTTCCAGTAATCACCGCACCATGAAATTTGATAAGTGATGCGGGAGAGAATCAAGACAGACATCATAGTGCTGGTCTTCAAATGTGAGAAATTTCTGATTCATAGCTCAGAGCGTTATAT
The DNA here is from genome assembly GCA_004786245.1 of Botrytis hyacinthi. NCBI lineage: Eukaryota > Fungi > Ascomycota > Leotiomycetes > Helotiales > Sclerotiniaceae > Botrytis > Botrytis hyacinthi. The sequence goes on along the minus strand of PQXK01000228.1, from coordinate 3,664 downwards.
CGAAAGTATGGCGAGTGCACGATGCTAGCAAATTCGAATACTCATGAAAGTAAGATGAGTGTAGATGGGTAGATGGGTAGATGGGCAGATGGGTAGAAGAGTACAAACAATGAGTGATAAATGAATAAGTGATAAATATCATTATATATAAGTAGTTCCAAATTCTAATAAACCAACCATTCATCGTGTTATACATACTAAGTAAAAGTAGCTTCTCAAATTACCTAGTAAGTGAGTACAAACCGTTTGATGTTCTATCTGACCGTTGATGTATCGATTTCCTGTGATATCATTGGCTGTGTTTAACTTTCGGTTATGCATATGCAGGTACGAACGGCTTTGAGTTACCATGGCGGCTAATTTTGACAGATTGATGTGATATCAACCACTTGCGACCTTGCTACATGTTGTCAGTTTCTCATCCTCGTATGGCCTTGCGGCTATTGTTTTTTCTGTTGCTGATATGATGGTGGTGGTGATGGTAATGATTAAAATTGGGTTATTTTTAGACTTCTTCTTCAACCTCTCTATCAGCCTCACCCAACCAAGTACGATTGTGACTATCTACACTTCAGCCCTCTTTCCTTCCTTCCTTCCTTCCTTCTTCAAAGAGTTGATCCTTCCTATAGATAACTACTAGCTAGTTCGGCAGTTCGTACTCAGTCATTCCTTCCTTCCTTTCTTTCTTTCTTTACTATAACACAAACTACCGTCAAACCAATTTGTCTTATCCACTTCACGATCCTTCTGCTTCGCTGTCTGTTTCCTTTTTCATCTTATCAATTTCTTCACCTGTCTCTCTCTATCTATCTCTCTCTCTCAAATAACCTAAGGTACCTCAATTCACGACTATTCATTCAGACTCAGACTCAGGCTTCACTCCAGATTCTCACTTCATTCTCACTTCATTCTCACTTCAATTTGACTTCAACCTCTTCTGGTTCACCTACATATTAACTACAGTCGCTCTTTTTGGGTACCTTTCTTCTGACGACTTACATGATTATTTTTCTGCGGCGATTCATATCATCCATTCTCAACATTCATTCACTCATCCATTGATTCATTCTATTTCACCATTCACGAACGTTACGATCCAATTAAGAGGAATAAACTACAGTCATACCAAGAAACTCACATCACACAATCTCCTCAATTATACATCTTTATGCCGTCGCAAACTTCTCAGCCCTCTTCATAACACGAACCGGAAGATTTTAACTCAAACACTCCCTTTCAAATAAAGACTCAAATCTGTCTCACGGCTCGCAAGAATTACTTACTTTCCATTTCTCTTATGCGAATGACCAAAAAAGAACCTTATATTTTACTTTACAAGATCAATCATGCGCAGTAACATTTTGGCTACGGCCTACATCTTATCTTCAGCAGTATCCATTGTCAGTGGCTGTTCCGAGGTCTCTGGAAATTGGTACTGTAATCCCGTGGATGCTATCTTGTACAGCAATGTTGGCGCACCAGGAACTTACAATCAAGTTACCGATATGTCCTCGAATGGAATCTGTTCTTCTACACCCAAGTCGTTTTCTGGTCCGCTTTCTCCATTGGACGAAGAAATTTCATTTCACTTTCGGGGTAACTGCAAAGAACTCTAGTCTAGCTCTCAATGTGATCTAACAACATTATCAGGGCCCCTTCAGTTGAAGCAGTTCGCAGCATATACACCGGGCACTACCGCTGGCAAGGAAAAACGTGAGGGATCGACCGCTAGACGGCGTCGCCATCTTCAGCATATAGATAAACATGCTAGGGCAGGCAATCAAAAGCGCGATAAGATTCATGCTACTATTGATGGACAACTTGTCTCGTGGGATGATAATTATCCGACCCCAGGTCTTGATGCTTTTAATGGTGATGCGAAGACGGTTACTGCTACAATAAATGGTGAAGTACAAACATGGTTCAACAATTGGTTTGGAGCAAGTACCACGACAATGGTATCCCAAGCATCTACTACCGTACCTCAAGGCGCATCTCAAGGCGCAGCTACAAGTGAAGAGGCCCAGGAGACTTGTACGCAATTGAATTCCCTCATCGAATTGATTATGTGGCTGACAATCATACCTAGCTACCTCAATCGTACCATCTACCGGCACAGCGTTGTCTCAGTCCCAAGAATCCACAAATCCATCTGCCTCCAAGCCTCAAGCATCTACAGTCACATCTTCCTCAGAGTCTCAAAAATCTGCAAGCACAACCAGCTCAGCCACAGCTATAGCTTCTGGATCTTACAGCAGGATTGGTTATTATAATTCTGCAGAGCAGACTCTTGATAACCTAGTATTTCTTGGAAATCAGTAAGTAAGATCATTTTCCCCCGCTATATAATCTGCACTTCTACAGTACGACAAGCGTATAACTTTCTTCTAATGTTTTTCTCGCTTCTCATATCAATACCTAAGATGAATTGCTAACCGATTCTGTCTTCATTAGTGGTGGTCAAGGCTCAGGCGTATTCGATGAAGCCTATGGTGCTTCGCTTTCTTTCGTGAACAGCAGTGGCACAGGCGGTGCATCATCACCTCAAGTCCTCGCTGATGCTACCTTGCCATCAAATGAAGAGATCGTCGTGATGCTTGACGAAGAATGCAACAACGATTGCGGCTATGTGCGACCTGGATCCGTTGCTTACCGTGAGTTATTGTCTTATATATGAAGATTATTCGTTACTGACACACCCGTAGATGGCTTCAATGGAGCGAACAAAGTGTTCCTCTTAGAATTTAGCATGCCGATAGATGGAAGAACCGGCTTCAATGGCGACATGCCCTCGGTTTGGATTCTCAACGCTCAGATTCCTCGAACAATTCAATATGGGAGTCCAAGTTGTTCATGTTGGGAGTCTGGTTGCGGTGAATTTGATATTGCAGAAGCTCTGAACAGTGGTTCGACATTCCTGAAGTCTACACTTCACACAAACAAACCTGGAGGAGATTCGGACTATTTCGTGCGGCCGACTTCCAGCACAATGAAACTTGCCGTCGTATTCAGTTCTGCCACTTCAACTATACATATTCAGGTTCTTCCGACGAGCTATGAGTTCCCAACGAGTCTGACAACAGATGAAATTCAGAGCATCTGTGGTACGAGTACTGGAAATCAACTCTCCGAATTTGCCATCTCCTAATCTTAAACTAGATTTGGAATTTTCAATTGGTTACAAGAAAAATTCCGCGGAGGAAATGATAAAAAAAAGTCTTTAGACCGGTGGTAGGAAGTAGGCGATAATTTTGTTCATAAAATACCCTTCTATTCTTGTGTATGTTGACGTACCAATGAGAACCTTTGACATCAGTAGGATAGTTCTATTGCATAGTGTCTTCCCAGTAACACTGGGTTATGTGTCATGATATACATAATCTTTCCCAAGACGATTGTAAAATTCCTGTGATACATGTGGTAGTGTCTGAAGTGATACCTTGACCAAATTGTGAAGTTGAGATATAAGTTTGAGTCACATATACTTTTCTGTCTTTACTTGGGTATTAACATCAATTGATTGAATGCTTTAGGTATATAGTATAGTTTAATCAAGAGAATCTAACTTTAAGACTTGATGTCAATATGGATTATGTAGATAATCTTGAAGAAGAATTTATTAGGATTCAGCCTTCTTCTTTATCTAAAAAGTTATAGAAATAAA
>PQXK01000227.1:0-62139 GCA_004786245.1 Botrytis hyacinthi | reverse complement strand
GGGGGGGTCAATGAGAGGAGGGGTAACAAACAATATTCGGATTTTCCTTTAATGTTGAGACTGAGCGTCGTATATTCGAAAATGTAGTTGTGTGGGATCGAGTTATTGCGCGCAATGTATGCGGCAATGCGCGAGAGGTTGAGAGTAACATTTTTGTTGGATGATGAGGAGATGTTTATTGGTGGTGAGGGGTGAGGAGTGAGGGGTGAGAGCTGGGCATATAAAGTATTTAATTTTTCGATAAGATATCAAGATGTGGATTGCTCGATTAGGAAATTAGCTTGAGGAAAGATTAGTAAGCGAATGGACAGGCGTGGTAAGTACTTAGTAAATACCAGGTATCTTTTTGGGGGGTTGAATTCGATACTTTTCTGGATTCATATTATAATTGTGATTCTTCTTTGGAATTTTGTGTCTAATAATTCATATAGAGATGATTGATGGTATCTGAAAACCATGTGAGAGGAGAGTTGAGTAGAGTTACTCAATAGTTGGTAACTTTACATTGATGCTCGTGCGGTACAATCGCAAGACGAGTGAATGTTGAAGGGGGAGGGAGCACAATCAATGATGCATACAATATGGATGGATATCGAATGAAACATACAAAGAATGATATGCTAATAATCACCATTATAGTAGAACGAGGATGTATAAATGCCAATATATGACGACATAAACATCACCAAAACTTTCTAAATTCACTCGAGCGTTGATGGTTATCAGGTCCAGGTCCAGGTAGATTTCCCTTCTTCTGATTTCGTCATAACTCTATTACGTCGCTAATTCCACGTGTGATTGGTATAGACTTTGAATGAGTACCGATACTTATCTGACTACTATGTTGGTTATGCTAGAGGCTGAGATGTAGGTATCTAATACGAAATATGAAGTCATTGATTGCTATTGTATGAGTGAATTAATTGCTTTTCTATACTTCTCGATGATTTGACACTATAAATAGGTTGGGAGTTTAACCTCGTGAGTTGGGTCTCAATTGTCGATGGAGTGAAGAGTTCTTGTGAATGATATTGTAGAAAAATACTATTAAAATTATATACTCGAGTACTATCATCTCAACATTACCTGTATCTCCTCAAGACATGAAGTACATCGGACGAATCATATGAATATATACCAATTTACATAACTTACCTACCTACGTCCTATGTTTACTTCTTCTCCTCCTCCCCCTTGCACTAATCCAGCTTTCAATGTTACACTACTACGGTCCCCTTCACTTCCCCAGATATCGCTAAAAGTACCTACCTAGAGCTTCCCGCATCGACCACCTCTGTCGGATTCTAGTTGAGAACGGGAACCACAAATCAATCAACTTTTCCTTCATAAGGTTTCTCAATTTTTTGAATCTCAACGGAAGACTCTTTCAAATTATTCACTCAATAATTCTTATACCCTTGGAAATATTTCTGACTCGTTCACTTCTGACTCCTCAACTATTACTCACAACAAGTGATTCACATTTGATTTGAAGCTTCCATCAATCTAGTACCTGCTGAAAGCCACCAGAAATCATCTTTGGTGGGGTTGAAGCAACGACAACGGAACAATTACCCCGAGTCAATAAACCACCAGTCGACCACATTGAAATACCTGACAAACGTAGTCATGAATCGTTACGATGACGGCGAGCTAGAGATATCTCTGGCACCATCCGCAAACGCTCGCGCACAGCATAGAGCCTCGGACGCCGGCTCACACTCCCGTCGGGATTCGCAAAATGGAAACAGCAGGAGGATGGAAACGGTTCCGGCACCACAAAGGAAGACGGAGCAGCGAGTGGGCGCATACTCAGTCATACGTACGCTTGGAGAGGGTTCTTTTGGAAAGGTTAAATTGGCGGTCCATCGAGTCACAGGTCAACAGGTTGCGTTGAAGATTATTGGGAGGAGGAAGTTGATCAGTCGTGATATGGCTGGGAGGGTAGAGCGAGAAATCGAATACCTTCAGCTTTTGAGACATCCCCATATTATCAAATTGTGAGGACTGCCCCTGCCAGGTTTATTTACTTGCTAGCTAACTATACTTTCCCAGATATACCGTCATTAAAACAACCTCCGAGATTATTATGGTTCTTGAATATGCCGGCAATGAGTTGTTCGACTATATCGTACAACACGGAAAGATGAGAGAAGATGAAGCCAGGCGATTTTTCCAACAAATTATTTGCGCAGTCGAATATTGTCATAGACATAAGATCGTACATCGAGATCTAAAACCCGAAAACCTTCTTCTTGACGAGAATCTGAACGTCAAAATCGCCGATTTCGGACTTAGTAACATCATGACGGATGGAAATTTCCTCAAGACAAGTTGCGGAAGTCCAAATTATGCCGCACCCGAAGTCATTAATGGAAAATTATACGCTGGTCCCGAGGTCGACGTTTGGAGTTGTGGTGTCATATTATATGTTTTACTTGTGGGAAGATTACCTTTCGACGATGAACATATTCCTTCTTTATTTGCGAAAATTGCTAGGGGTCAATATAATGTCCCTAGTTATATGGGTCGTGAAGCTGCTGCGTTGATAAAGAAAATGTTGGCAGTCAATCCAGTCCACAGAGCTACCATTGCCGATATTCGAGATGATCCTTGGTTCACTACAAATCTACCTGCTTATTTGCAACCTCCGGTGGAAGAATTCATTGATACAGGTGTCGACCCCGCAAAGGCTATCAATCCCCGAGCAATTGCACCTCATGCGAGCCCAGCCATCCAGGAGAAATTACATGTGCAAGTTACTGAGAAAATTAGTAAGACGATGGGTTATGGTATTAAAGATGTTCAAGAGGCTTTGGCTGCGGAAGAACCTTCGGCCATTAAAGATGCGTATCTTATTGTTCGGGAGAATAAACTGATGCAAGCTAATCGTAAGTTATCCATTATTTCAAAAATTCTGGTGTTGGTATAAATTAACAGTCAATCAGCAAATCTCCTCGATGACAAAAACCAACTCCTCTTCCAGATTCCTTCACCTCCAGCTTACGACTCAGCAATTCCCCCCTCATTACCTAATTCACCTTCGGTTGCTATCAAGGAGCGACCCGGTAATATTCAGCCAGCAGTTGCGCCATTTCAGCCTCGACCTAGTCCCCTTCTTGATGCCGTATCACCGAGATCTAGTAGCTCCATTGGAACTGATAGATCATTTGGTCGACCATATGTTAGCAAAATCGGAATATTGCCAAGCAGTATTCCACAATACCATAAAGAGTTTATGGAAACGCACAAGTCTGGCCATCAGGAGAGTACCCTGTCAACATCTCACTCAGAAGCCATCGAACCATCACCTCAAACAGACGCCGAAAAAGCCGAGACAGTTCGTCGCTTAAATCCACATTCTAGAACTCTGGCGAAACTCGATGAAGGCAAGAAACCAGCAGGTATGACTCCAGTTCCATCGAAAAAATCAAAGCCTACAAAATGGCAATTTGGAATTCGATCTCGAAATCAACCTCTTGAAGCAATTGGATGCATTTACAGAGCTCTTCAGAAGCTCGGTGCTGAATGGTTAGTCGGCGATGAATGGACACCTGGTCAAAATGAAAGTAATGGGAACAATCGCAACGATAATAACAATGACAACGATGATCCAAATGGAAGTGGCGCCTCTCTGCATCGCGAAACTTCTATGAATGATACTTCATCGAAGAGAAATAGATTCAGTGGTATGGATAAGCAAGGAAATTATAAGTTACCGGAAGATCCATGGGTGCTTCATGTCCGTTGGAAGAAAACTGGTAAGTGATTCCTGGGACATTTGAAAACCTCTTCTAACTGTTGATAGATATCCGACGTCATTCAATTGCTTCCCTGAACAGTTCAACTTCTAGTCCCGCACTCCCCTCATCAATGCCAAAAGATGATGAATCTGAAGCCAACGATGCAGGCGTCATCATGCATCTCGATATCCAACTCTATGAAATGGAACCCGGTGTCTATCTAGTGGATTTCAAATGCGCAGGATATGAAACTGCAAAGGGTATGCTGTGCGAGGAAAAAGACGTTACTAGTCCTTTCCCTTTCTTGGATTTGGCTAGTAAATTAATCATTCAATTAGCGGAAGCTGATTAGATGGTTCGCTAATCATTGAATGGTCGTCTCTCTTTGGTTTGATAATACTTTTCGTGAAAGATAAAATACGGATAATGAGCGATGAAAATTTTATATGATTATTTCTTTGGTATGGGGAGTGAGCTTGGAATGTGGATGTGGATGGAATCGGCTTCGGAGAATCGGATATCAAAACTATGGCAAGTGGGTGATTCTATACCTTACTGCTACTACCTCCACTCGACTTGATTGGCATACTGCCTTGTGTTTATTAAGAAAGGACTGGCGAATTACATGGACGGGAACGGATTGCAATGGATGAATGAATTGAAAGAGGAGTGGTTGGAGTTCTATGCGATCTCGCAATTTACAGGTTACCTTTTTGTTTTGTTTTATTATCATGGAGGTACTTGCTACTATTCAGGGAACTTTGGGAGAGAAATATGTCTTATTTGTGGCTTGCTCGACTTGAATTTGAGAGAGACGATAGTTCAAAGAGAGAGGGAATAGTGGAGAGTGGGGAGTGATGGAGGAACTTGGAAGCAGACGTACCTGAAGAATGCTTATAATTCAAGAGTGATGCAAATACAAATGTAGCTGAAGAGAAGAGATTTAGATATTCGAATCTGGTTTACTTGGTTGTTACAGTTTTACAGATGATAAAATGGAAAGGGAATATGGATGTGAATATGAATACGAATATCATTGTTGAGACTTGTTTTGACTTGCGGGCTTGAATTGGAATTGAACTGCGCACTTCACTTGATGATATGAAGACTTTGCGATGAAGTTGCGAGCATTGTTATGAAGTGACTTGGTAGTCTTTGGAATGTGTGGGAGAAAGCAAAGTCTGATTGCGAGTGCTGCGAGCCTGATAATGTTTACTTCGTTGCGATTAAAGGGTGCGGATGTGGATGTAGATGTGGATGCGGGGTTGAGGGTTGAGGGATGAGAGGGGGAGGATGGCGAGGGAGTTGGCGGGGGAGAGTGGAATGAGGAGGATGAAGGGGTGAGGGAGGGTATTTGAATGAGTGGTGTGTGTGTTGTTACCGCGTAAGTATTTTTGGTGGGATGAATAGTGTGTTTTTGGATTCCCTATCAATAGATATACTCGTTGATTCTTTTTTAATCGATCCACGGGAAAACAAGAAATTCAGACTCTCGGAATCCCGACTTCGGGTTTCTACTCGAGACGGTATTGCTCTTTTTCTCTTTCCCAATTTTGTTACATTAGAAATTTGATGTCCACCATTTAACATCACTCGCATGACATTACACGAACCATTAGAAAGAATCAAACCAATCAAATGAATCAATAAATAGATGGCAACTCGCTGGGTATCATACACACATACACGTCACATTTTCTCCTCCATCCTATTCTCATGCTGTTGGTCCACACCCGAAATCAAAACCCATCTACAATCTCCCCTTAACCCACTCAACCCAAACCCCCAAATCCTCACAAACCTCCAACATCCTACCCAAATCATCTCTAGTCAATGTTCTTGCCTTCTTTTCTTCTCCCATTCCATCCATCACTTCATCTTCTCCCATTCCATTCAGAATATTCTCCTGTACAACCACCACCCCGCCATTTCCCTGAATTTCAAAAATCGCATTCGCACTCCTCTTCTTGAACTCAAATACTATTTCCACCCTGGGTACTGGGGTTAATGTTAAAGAAACATCTAGATGCGTTGATTCGTTTCTCTTCTCCTTTTTTGGCTCTTTCAAAACCGGTTTTGGCGTCGGCGATGTAGCGAAACTCTTCATAAAGTCCTCAAATTCCTGTTTCTTCGTTGGAGGATTTATAGTATCCAATTCGGGAGATTTTGATAGTGTTTCAGATTTGGATGGTCCTTTCGATTTGGATTTTGAACTTTCCTCCGCTTCAAAACTTTTCCTCAACACAGTACTCAACAGAGCAAATTGTCTTAAGCATGGCAAAATCTCCACCAATTGTCTAGGATGACTAAACGATACTTCTTCTACCTTCCTTCCATAATCAATCTTCTCAATATACAACGTATTATTATGTTTCTCTACCTTTTTTCTTCCCTCTCTATCCCAAACCGAGATATCTTTCTCTGTGGTGATAGTTCTAGCTTGTGTCTCGTTAGTCTTCAAAGCTTCCTCCGCACTCAACGGAAACATAAGTCCATCAAACGTTGTGATTTCTGAAAAATCAAAGGGCGTTTGAGTCGATTGGTATATCTGCATCGCGATAGCATATGGCACTATGATCGGAGGATCGAATTTCGCAACAAACATTGCTTCAGGGAATTTTTGCGTCTCGTCGTTCAGATCATTTGTCTTGATATCGGAATTTGCCGGTAAAAGAGTATTGTCAGGTTCCAACCAATTCAAGATCGGCCCCCCTTGCAATTGGGCTGCTCGGAATAGATCATCGACTGCCGGATTAGCTTGCTGAATGTCATCTGATATCCATTTATCAGATACGCGCAAAGGAGTATATACACCCACCACCAATGAAGGTAATGGTGCAACTTCTACCAATAGCGACCATGTCTTTCTATTCTGTTTCTTCCCCTTCGTTGGAATCCGTCGTTTTTCCTGCCAATAATCGAGACTTAACCCTAGTCTCTCTCTTGAATGCATAATTGGTATGCCACTCCTGTTACACATCGCAGCCCTCAGGATATCCTCATCCTCCATTCCCAGCATATCATTCTCCTTCAGTTTTACCATCTCCCAATTGTGCAACTTATGCAAACTGCAAAAGATTCCCGCAACCGCCTCATGACAATTGAGTCCAGGTATAACACTCAATTTATCCAGCATAGTCAATCTTTCTAAGTTCGCCGCAAACCGATCCAGTATTTTGGTCAACGGACTCTCTCCAGCATCAAATTGTAAATCCCTCAAAAGTATATCTGAAGCTGTCTTCTCATGTTTGGTTACTGATTCCGGCGCATCGGGAAATGAGAGTGAAACTTTCTGGACAACATTATTCGCAAAATCGATGTCGAGCGCAAGAGCATTCCCTGCTATAATAAGTGTGCGTCCATTACTGGCGCTTCCCATCATATCTTCCCACAAACATTCTAATCCAACTCTGCGTGCTAATCGTTCGAGCCCTGCCTCACTAAGTCGTCCTTTATTAGGCTGTACAGCTTGCATTAGCATTGCCCAAGCAAACCAATCATGAATAATATTCCCCTCTACCTCTACCACTTTAACCCAACTGAACTCACTTTCAAAATTTCCACACAGCCCATCAGCCTCCTCCTCTTCTCATCTTCATCCTTTCCCGGCCCACCACCCAACACCCCAATTCCTTGTAAATCAATGCCCAAATCTCCTACGACATCCGCACCCATCCCCAGCGCCAACGCTGCAGACGGACTATCAAATCCCACCATCCCCATATTATATGCTTGATTCGACATTGAGGTTCCTGCAGGACTAGATTTTTTGATTTGAGAGGGAGATGGCACAACAGAACGCGGTCCATGGGGAGAAAAAGCCAGATGGGATGTAGAAAATGGAGTTGAGACGGGAGGTGTCGCTGCTACACCGGGGTACTTTCCTGGCGTTGGAGTCGCCATTTTGATGGCGGTTTATTAATAATGTACGATGACTGGTCGTGTAAAGAAATATATTCTTGTTGAAACGAAAGGTAAAAGGGTTGAAGAACAAAGTACTTGTAGCTTCAGAGCTGTGAGATTTCATACGGTCGCGATTATACTAATTGATTCAACATTAATTATAGTCGCATATAAGACTTAAGCTGGTATATGCGATTTCGTAACTTGAATAACTTAGATAAATGTAGAGGCCGCTCAATGAACTAATTACGTTTTGAATGAACAAAAGATATTGAGCTCATGATGATATTGAGCCTGGTGCGGACATAGCGGCCGCAGTGACCGCTTCCATCCCGGCTGTTGGCAATAAACTACTTTCGAAAGTTTGTCCTCATTCATATATTTAATATCTTGACAGTTATGAGAGCAATCAAGTATTGATGAGTCTTTCTAGAGCATTAAGCAAAGATAAGGAAGTTCATATCACGCAACACATATTGTTAACAAACATACAAGCATTGAATCGCAAGTCGTAAAAAGGCTAAAATTCAAGACTACAACTATTAATCATACACAAGGGCTTTCTGCTTCTCTGCTCTGCTCTGATCTGCGTAAGTATCGCCGCTATCTCAAAATAACACTATCATCAGAAATAGTAATATACTATTATAATCAATACTTTCGCTTTTTTGGATCCATTATTCATTCCGTTATCAATTGTCTATTGATCACTCAGCAAACTTCGAAGTTTCAGCTCCACCGGGACCGGCTCCCTTTGATGTACGAGGTTTAAAAGTTGAAGAATTTGCAAAAGCCTTCTTTTCCTTTTCTTGCAACAAAAGGCGTTCAAGCTCCTCTTGAATCTCTGCAGCATTCTTCACGGCGGCAGGAGGAGGTGAAGGTGGATTTGGACATACTGTACCAGTCAGTGGATATTTATTGTAGAATCGAGTAAGAAGTGGCCCTGCTAGACGGGGGTCCATTGCTTTGGCTACTCTTCCTTCATCGTCTTCATTTGGAGGTGGATCCAGAGTCGTCTTGACTGGGACCTTACGACCGACATGTGCCTTAAATGGAATGGGAAGACCTGGTGGTGGTATGAATTTCCTTTGCTCAGTCTTGATCCAAATAGGTTCTGTTGACATTAGGGGTTTCGGGTAAAACATTGGTAACATTTCATTTGAGGTTGGCGTCATGTCTTCCTGTAACGAAAGACCTCGCCGCTCATGGTGGGCGCGGGTAATATGAGCTCTCGCAGAACTAAAGTTTTTGAAACATGCCGCCTTGGGGTTAAGACTGTTATTAGAGCTAGATTCCCTTTCTTTTCTTGGGCTATATTCAGTAGGGTAGGTAGTCTTGAGATCCTCGATAGGCTTGGCATCATCTTCATCATCAAGTCTTTTCAGAACCTTCAATAGCTTGAGAAGTACTATACGATCTCCCTTTTCCCATGTAGCCAGAGATTTGATGCAGTCCTCGAGTAAATCTGCCTTTTTATTTTCATTTGGGCTTGTAATGCAATCCTCATTCGAAATCTCTTGCACTGTAACATAAGCTTGCTTTTTAGGACTGTCAACGTATTTGTCGATAATCTCAATCGGCTCAATTGGAGTTCCCGCCTCGGTGCTTTCTGTCAAAGCTGCCGATACCCTGGGTGTTTCCTCACTTTTGTTAACTTTGTATTTTCCATCTCTGATGAGAGACTGTGTCATCTCTGGTTCAGAAGCACCACCCGAGCGATTTTTGACAGGGTGTCTGAGAGGTCTGGGCGTTGTCTCTTCATGATTACTGAGAGACTGAATGGGGTATCTCTTGGCAGATTTAGGGCTTTCGCCAGAAGACTCTACAAAGTAGCCAACGATTCTTTTGGTAGGAGTGTAGTCATCTTTGGTCAAGAATTTTGATCCCGGTTCGACCTTGTACGATTGTGGATTATCTCTTCTCTTGGGTTCCTTGATCACAGAATCAACACCTCTGTAGATCTGAATCTGCGGAGAACTTGACCGTGGCACAACTACTTTGTAAGTTGGAATTCCTGTATTTCTTTGAACTTTTGGAGGTGACGAGCTGATTAAAAAAGGTGGTCGTGAGAGCTCTCTACTCATTTTGACTTCTTCGAAGGGTTGCGGTTGACTGAAAGGGTACTGTGGTCTGTGATGATGAAATGGTATCTGTTGCTTCAAGGCTCTTCCGCACGAGAGAATCGAAGGATCAACCGCCATTGGCCTGTTGACATATTCCGGGTCTGGACAATCTCGAAGGAGACCAGAACGAGCAAGCTGCTCTCGAATACTAGCCTCAAGACTTCTGTCAATTTGGGGACAAATCGAGGTATCAGATGCCACACTGACGCCACGTGAGCTTAATCCAAAAGCATCTCGAGGATAGTGAGAATGCTGAGTATAGTGTGTTTGGCGTTCAAAGTTTTCACGTTGTGCACTTGGTCTAAGAGCTTGCTGCATCATAGTGCGTAAAGCAACTCGTGGGGACACTCTTCCCGTGTGGTCACCCCGACGCTCCTCGAGAACGGGAGTACATCCAGCATACATTTCTTCGCCTCTTTCAGGACCTAGGCCGTTATGGGCATTCATGTTACGATGATAATTCCTTGCATCAACTGTCTGTGATGCCGCATGACTAGGAGCCATATTAATGTTTAGCGGAACGTTATATGCCATTGGTAGTTGAGATTGAAAAGTAGCGTATGGCAAAGAGTTAGGGACCATATTCTGATATTGAGCATGATAAGGTTGTGGAAGATAGGTTATTTGCAGTGGTAAGTTTGCTGCATTGTCGCCATTTGGGAGTGGAGGCTCCTGTCTTTGTTGCCTCAAAACTAACCTTGAAGGATCGGCCCCTCTAGGTTGTGTGTTTCTAAGTACCAGCCGCGGCTTTCTTTGCTCATAATGAACCATTATTCTTGTTATGATTCTTCTTGATCAGACTAGGCGCCTGGAGTGAATATTCTTCTAGTAACGAGTCTGTTGATTCCAAATCAATGCCGTTGTACTCTTTATGTAACAATGCCGCCCACAGTTTTGTCCAGGCGTATTGCAGAAGAGTCAATTTATAATTGCGCTCTGTAAAAGGGCTTGTCTCGTCTTGAAAGAATTAGCCTTTTAATCTCCGAAACAAATTGGGAAAGTTAAGGTACTCACCAGTACTTTCTGAAATATCAATCCCAGATATCTGTGAATAGTCGTAGGTGGGTCCTTTTACAGAGGAGTCACCGCCAAAAACCCAACGCTTTGTGTCGAGTTTGGTTTCTAGCTCAAGTGTCAAATGTTCCAGTATGGACTTCTGGCCTTTGTGAAGTTGGAAAGTTTCTTGAGCCAGTGTCGAACAATCCGAGTTTCGTGTGGAAGATAAAGGAGTTAAGGTGAAAGAGTCCGATCCAGATACAGGTTTGAGATTAGAATGAGCAGCGATATCCTTAAGGAATGCTTCTCTTGAGTATTTCGGAAAATGCACAATTTCTGCCAACAGCTCTTCCTTGTGTAGAGTGAGAGGATGCGAAGTGTTGAAAACGTGGTGTGCCAAATCTGAAGGCTTGACACCGATCTTCATGGGAAAGGAAGCCTCAAGATATGTGAAGGATTGGGATGAGAAAGAATCTTTGTGGCAAAGAGCAAGGGATAGCTTATGTTTAATGTAGAGAAGCAAGAATTGTTTGAGTGTGTGTCTGGTGGCTGTGGTAGGTTGAGAGAGCAAAATTTGTAGCGATGTTGCTGTGTGCTTGATTGTTGGATGAGAATTGAAAGAGGATGACAAGAAGAGGGCTTTATTTGGCGTGAACATGTCGGTACAGCATGGAAGGAGTAGGCGTGGTTCATTCTGATGTTAAAATGGAAGGTGTGAAGTTGTTTGTGTCGTTCGCTGAACTTGGAAGGAAAGAACAAGAGAAAATATATGACCTACTATATGCCTACAGACGCCAGTATATTTGGAGGTTATTAGACAAAGTTGTGTATTTATGAAATCCCATCTTTTGAATAGATCAGGTTTCACCACGTATCTGAATCGCTTGATTTCTGAAATCTACCCCGAGCAATCCGTTACCAGAAATTATGAGGTTATAGAGAAGAGAAGGTATAATATGTTTAAAACCCCTCGAATGTTTAGACGTCCACGGGTCAGCTCTCAAAGTGTCTTGTGCACATCTCTTGGGTCCTGGATATTCTGCAACGGAACGATTGTATTGTAACTTGAGGCTAAGCTTGAGGAACAGCAGAATATGATTGAGATATGATCATAAATTATATGAAATAAAAGTTTGTATTTGAAATTGTCCTCCAGTGACTCCAGAAGACAATATGACTTTTGACGTTCTCTAGAAAAGAGAATTTAATTTTTCACCTGATCTACCAAGGTAGCCACTAAGTCAATTTCTATTTGCCTCAAGACAAGGAGTGGTAGAAACTCGACTCAATGCTCTGCCTTTGGATGTGTTGCAGTAATTATGATGGCAAACAAGTCAAGAGTCAATTGCCATCAAGCCTTTGATATCCTCGGGAGTAGATAGAGATAGAAGTGGCTTGTGTACGCTATTAAAGTGGCTCAGTGGCTGAAACTACCAGGTACGTAGTTTTAAGGTTAATTTCCCAAGACCAGGAAATCTAGTCAGTGATTACATCCACAATTTTATATTCCACTCCGCAAAGTTACTGGAACAATATTGAAAGATGTTCAATCCTTCGATACTATCGACTCTTATTAATCTTCAAGATTATATGAACTTCCACTGACTTTAAACCCAATTTCATATCAGTATCTTAAGACCATTACGGACACGCTTCGTGTGCAGTAACCATTCAGAACAACGACAGCAGGCGACAACATGGCAAGTATAACTTTGCGCAAGAGATTAGCACTTCTATTTACTGTTTCAATCTTCACCATCGCTCTGATATATTATTGGAGACTTCAATATTCACCTCAAATCTCAGAAGAAAGATTGCATCCAAAGCCCATAATCCCGGAAAAGCCTGGTCTTATCAAGGAGCCACCTGGTCATGATGATACAAAGCTTCAACACTCAACAGCCTCTATTGATACAAGCACATCAATCAATACCATGACACAAACCTCCGCTACTCCAACTCCTTCCTCCATTATTTCGTCAAGCCCGAATGTCACAATTCCACAGGGAACGTATATAGGAAAGCAAACATCGAAATACCCACAAGTCCTCGAAGAGTTTCTTGGAATTCCTTATGCATTGCCACCAACAGAAGATCTTAGGTTTCGACCTCCTGTCCCGGTGAATGCATCAATAGCAACTTTTGACGCCACAAAACCCGCATCAAGATGTATGTCCGGTCCAGACAACCAACCTCAGAGCGAGGATTGTCTTCATCTGAATATTCATCGTTTCAAGAGCATCACGAATTCATCAAACGAAAAATTACCAGTTTTGGTGCATGTTCATGGAGGAGCTTTCAATTTTGGGTATGCGAATGATAGGGGAATAGCATCTCTGGTGGGCTGGTCTAAGCAGCCTTTGATTGCAGTCACATTTGAGTATAGAGTAGGGGCTCTGGGCTTTTTGCCATCGAGGCTAATGGCTGAAGAGAAGGCTTTGAATTTGGGCTTGAAAGACCAGAAGTTGTTGTTGGAATGGGTCCAGAAACATATTTCAAGCTTTGGCGGTGATCCAGAAAACGTTACCTTGATGGGTCCCTCAGCTGGAGCTCATTCTGTGAGTTTTATTCTTGTCTTATGATAAGCGTGGTTAGCCACTCCAGGAAAACTAATCCCAAGCCGTGCTTTTCTGCTTACTCTAATAGTTTGGAGTTCAACCTGATGATGAGGCTTTCTGAATTCCTGAAACCGTTTGAAGCGTTATGTCTTTTTGCATTACTGTTCTGTTTGGAATGTGATATTCGTTGCCGAATCCTATCCAAAGTTTTGCAACTTTCTACGCGCTGGAAGTCCTGTAGTCCAGGATAATGGAAACACTGCCTATGCTGAAGACTTAGAGATACGATCAATACATCATTGTGGATTCTAACAATGATTCAGATCGGTCATCATTTAATGAATAATGATGGCTCCCCTTCCCTTTTTGCTAAAGCAATCATTGAATCTGGGGGACCAACAGCCCGCGCTGTCTATCCTTACGACAACCCCCTCCATGAGACTCAGTTCTCAGAATTCCTGGATAAACTTGAGCTTTCTAGTACTCCACGTGCCGAAATTCTTTCGAAACTTCGCAGTCTTCCTGTTTCATCCATCAAAGCTGCCTCGCAGCAAATCTTTGAATCTTACAATCCCTCTCTTCGTTGGCCCTTCCAACCATGCATCGATGGACCTGGCCAAGATAGTATAATTCCAATACCTCCAATTGAGGCCTTTTTAAATAACACATACCGTCACATCCCCATTCTTACTGGTTACAACACCAATGAGGGGTCTATTTTCGTACCTAAAACCGTTGACAAAGCAGGTTCCTTCCTCGATTTCTTCCGCGTACTCCTTCCCACTCTTCCTATGGAAGATCTTTCAATTATCGATTCCCTCTACCCAAATCCTGAATACAACCCAGACTCTCCATACGCGTTCAATAACACTGCTCTTGAAGTTGGGAATCAATATCGACGCCTCGATAAAGCATATGGAGATTATGCGTACATAAGTCCTGTGCGTCAAACTGCCTATTTTGCTTCTGGGGAACATTCCTATCAGCACTCCCCATCAAATTCAAGTTTGCCTAAATCAGCACCAGTCTATCTCTACGAATACTCAGTTAATAGTAGTGTGCTTCATGGTGCCTCTCACGGTTCTCAATACCCCTTTCCTGCATACGCATCCCAGGTAGTCGATAAATCCACAACGACGAAAGAAATCGCAGGCTTGATGCATGCTTATTGGACATCCTTCATAATATCTCCGACAGGAAATCCAAATGCAATCCCGGGTAGATATCCGACTCGTATGGTGTGGCCAGAATATAAGGGCGGGGAAGGGAAACGACAAAAAATGATTTTCGGAAGAGGAAATGATGAGATTGCGGGGGGTAAGGAAAAAGGCGTGGTGGTAGAGATCGAAGAGGATAGGAAGGATAAAGTGGAGAAGGAAGCTTGTGAATTTTGGTGGAAGAGGGTCAAGTTGTGGGAGAGTTGATTTTAGAAGGGGGTGGTATTGAAAAGTGTAAGATGTGAAAGATGGATTGTTATCGTACTGTTTCGTATGTGGAAATTGGGATGTTTGGAGTGAATTAGTTCTATTCTAGAAATTTTTTGTCTCCGGCAGTGGGAATGTTTATGTAGTATGTATCACTCAGTTGCGAGCCATGTTGTATTATTTATTTACATCATCTTATTACATCAAGCATATCTGAGCTACAAGTTGTCCTGTTGCAGTGAATGAGAGACTAATATTCATGATTCACCTAGGTGGGTGGGAATACTATCAACGAGTGATAGCGAACTCCATCTCGAAACTTATTATTAGCATCATTTTCTAGCGTTTCTGAAAAATGAGTGAATCGAGGTTAATCTAGATTCTAAATATCACTTTGTTGCACATCTGCTCGATCTCGAAATTGACGTCATTGAGTTGGGAGAGCCAATGGAATCGCGAGCGCAAAATAGAAGGCTTTGAGGGAGCTAATACTTTATTATTATTAGTGTTAGAAATATATTTTAGAAGGGATACCAGTATGTATTATGATGCAGGGTTATGTTATGGATGTCAAGAGGATTAGCTCTTCACCCTGGCACTAGCGCAACATGTATTGCCAACACTCATATATTAGATCAATAGATAAGTTGTTTACTTCGAAAATCGTGTGCTTGTAGGAATATCTTGATTTCATACAATAAGTAATTCGATACCCAATTTCATTTCAAGGCTTAAGAATAGATGAATGAGTGAAATGTTGAATGGGTGTATCTTCACCTCTATATTGCTTGGCAAAGCATCTACTCATTCCTTTACAGATGTATATGTAATCTAAATTATACTAAGTATCGCAGCTTCTGTTGGAAGCGATGGGGTTTCTCATCTGTAATTCGTATGTGTCAAGGTGATGCTCGCAACCGAATGGTCTGCTTGTAAATTCATGTCCTGCGCAAAGAGGCCGGCGGAATTGCGCAGTCCAAGTATTGCCGGTCTGTGTGAGCATCCTCAGATACCTTGAGGGCAATGAAAGAATGATCAATGAAATGATTTGAGAGATATGTAGGACGTTCTGACTTTCTTTTATAGGAATAGTAAATGAGCAATGCTGAAGTCGTTTACTTGCAAGAATCTATCAATGCCAATATAGTTCTTTGCGAAATGTATGTTCTGGATAACTAAATACGTATACTATTGCTCTCTACAAATTATCAGAAAGAATGATGATGTACATGTGCTGGAATCTGCCGGTTTTGAAATACGCAATCAAAATTTCTCTAGGCCAGTCCGACAGATTCAGGTTGGCCGACTGAGCAGGTCAAACAAATATTCATAGACACCCAAAATTTTATTTAAATGCTTCCCAAGCCAAGGTTTATCTCATATCCATACGATATTCTCGGAGTCTTCATCTCCCCTCAACTACTAGCCACAAAACTCAATCTCAAAAGCAGAGTGCACACCTTCTTGAAGGGGAGCGAAAACCGCACAGCATAAAACACAGACCCGATATTCTGGAAACATCCATTCCATCGTAACACTATCCAACTCCGTGGCCAAGTATGAGGAAGTCATCCTACCACTCAACTTGCTATCACAGCACAGATCCTACACGCCGAACTTGTAGTGTCGGTTCCAGCTCATGTCATGGAGATGGCAATCTATCAGATTCGTCTACTACAGCAATTTTAGTTGATAGGAAAAAGAGGCACAATTCAAGTGGAAGACACAAGGAAAAGATATATGCGACCGGGTCAGGAAAACGAAATCAAGAGACTAGTACTTCGAGAAGGAAAGAGGAGGATCCCGAACCTCCAATCATTCCTACAGTCAAATTCTGACAGCAGACCAAAAAGAGGATGAAGAAAAACAAAAGTCATTCAAACGCACAGAATATCCCGCCGATCCTATTACGCTAGTCCGGTACGAGTATTATGAAAGCAAAATAGGAAGAAAGCTAAACCATGCCAAGTCGGATATGCAGTTGTTACAAAGACAGGACTGGAGCACTGGTGATACGTGGGCATCCTGTCATCAAGAAATCTAGAACCCTGAAAGGTTGGCTAAGGATGTCGGTGATATCAAGAAACAAGATTTGACACTATGGAAGGCTAACAAGGCGTTAGATGAGCTTAAGAAAAGTAAAGGTCATCTCCTCAAATAGGCCAATACCTTGGGGAAGTAGATGTCCCCGAAAAATAAAAGGTCTATGTACTTTGAGTGATCTCGAGATTATCGTAATGATCTTAACATATTATTATAATCTTACTGAATCCAAACACATACTTTGCTTTAAGGTCACATAACGATTGATAATTCTATATCCAAAACACAGAATCTTATGTACCAATTCCTTGTTTTAATACGTTCCTTATCAGAGGATACTTGCTTTACTTAATCAGGAAGTAGTCGACCGCTTGGAGGAGCCGTATTTACAAATGTAGCTCTTTCGAGGAGGGCCTTTGATAAACTGATGAAGAGGGTATAGATTTGGCGGATACGGTATGGGATGCATTTGCACTTGCAAAGTTTGATATTGCCATTTGAGGTTTAAGGCAGGCGTCTGGTTTGAGGTTTCGTATGTGTTTGTAAAGTTTTGTTGTTAGAGGCGCACTGAGTTAATTGTGTTTTGTCTTGATGCTCTTAGAATCTGTTTTCGTAATATTTGTCTGAATGAATGGACCTTTAGATCCGTTGCGGGGCACAATGATACATTGAACTTATACCACGATCGAAACTCATGTGACTTTCCCTTTTTGTCTTTACATGGTATCGTTTTCGAATCATTCAACTTGACTCAGATTTTCACAGCTTTATAGAAGATTGAAGCCCTGACTGAATAATCACTTTCATTCCTCAGTCTGTATGGTATTACATCCATTCCTATGTCCTCCCAAGTCATCTGCAATGGACTGGTTCGCCTGATATCTATATACACAATCAAATAAAAGAAAGAAAAAATTGAAGACCGATATTGTATCATTTGCCTCCATGTCTTCAAATTGGCAAAAACAAACCGCACCAACAACTCCTGACAATGCCGCCAAACGAATCTAAAAACTTTGACTGGGTATTTGGCGTCTAGTGATGATCAATACATGGACTGTTCGAAAATCGGCCGCTAATTGAATATGCAGAGATACGATGATGGTGGTTGATGAGAATCGTAAGCTAAGCGGAGGGTACATATCCCCTTGAAGAGTCCATCATTCTTTCAGGACGTATGCCTTATTAACGCCATTTGTAACTCCTTCGACATCGTCCATGAAACCCTCCTGACGTGTCTATATTTCGATATCCATTTCCGTTCACTTTATGCTGTATTTTATCTCCTGTCTCGTCGCACATTTCCATCACTCTCCTGCCAAACCCATCTCGGGAGATGCATCTTCTGCTTTCATCATGTCCAGCTCAAATCGTTTCCCCGCTACATCAAAATTCTACTCGACTGTCACATCCCTCTAATGACTTTTCTCAAACATTGCGGTAGGCAAAGCTCTCTTGCTTTTAACCTTTCCCACAGTCCCCTGAATCGATCCTAATCCCACACTCCCGACCAAAGGAGTAGCTCCGATCGCCCAAGTTCCCAAGGCTGTTGTTGCAAAGGTCTGCGTATATACTGGTATGTATGAGACAGTCGTGACGCTACCCACTGTGTAAAGTGATGGAGCCGAAATAGTCGTGGTTGCCATTTGGGTGGCTGCCGACGTAGCACCCACACCACCTAAACCTGCTTGTGCATATGTGAGGGCTGGAAGAAAGGCGAGGAGGGATAACGTGTACATCGAGGAAAGATGCATTGTTGTGATGATGGTGGTCTTGAGATGCAATGAGGTCCGGTAAATCGAAGACGGATCGTTTTCCTATGTAGGAAAGGCGGTAATGAGTCTCAATTCAAATCGTATCGTTAACGTGACGTATTGCGATATTCTCAGATATCTGCTGGTCTGTTTTTCGCTGTGGTTATCGTAATCAATCAATAATTTCGTGTCCGTTGGTTAAGAAGTTCGTAGTCTCTTCGTAAATTGTTATGTCGCAAAATGGTACGAATCTCTAAACTTACTATTCTTGGAAGGAACTAACATGAAAGGGGGCAAAAGTGGATACGTAGCCACTTTTGTGCATTTGCCAATCTTACCTAGCCAATATGGCTTTGTAGATTGTGGCTCATGACAGTGGCGTTTACTGCAGAATCCCTTTGACGACTCTGAATAAGGTGAAAACCGATTTAAAATCTTGTCATCAATCATTATCTTGATTTCATAGTTGAAAAAGAATCAATCTAGATATATATTGAAGTTTCAAAAGCATCAACATATAAGATATTAGTATCGTTCAATTTGAGAATCACTCAAGGCCGTTTTCGCTTTTAGGCTCGCGAAGCTACTGTCGATGTTAAATCGTTAGATCTTTATCGGATTGCTTTTTAATCAGACTAGTGGCTTGTACATACTAGTTGTGTGTATATAAGACATTCTTACTTATTATCCAGAATAAAGCTCGTATCGCAAACCACTTCTTCCTAACTGCGATTTAAGAGCAGAGCATTTGGAAAGATGTGATTTGGTCTTGAGAAGGATAGCGGTGCCAAGATCAATAGCTGCAATGAGGGCCAGGTCATCTGAAGTTTCAATCGATTGCTGGGAGCAAGCTTTACGCAGGCATAGCTGCTAAGATTTTTCTTCCGTTCCAATGGTGTTTTGACCCAGAGACGTTTAGACCCTAAACTCTTCACCAACTTTCAACTGACGTCAAGGCTTTTGGTGTCCGTCAGATCTCTAGCTGTGTATTCACTCTACATAAACCGTTCAAGGTAGGGATCTCATCGAGCCTCACGGTTTAGTATATCCAAAAAGGCTATTGTAGCCACCTAGAACTGTTTTGCATCGCATAGCGTTTAAGGATATCAATAGTAACCTGGAAATTGGTCTGTGGAAGAGTCGATAAGTGTGTGTGTGTGTATCACTTTTTGCTCGAGGCTTCCAATTCCCGAGTGATATCAAGGACGCCAGGGGAGGGCGTCCACGTTTTTAAAAGGCTGTATCTAACTTTACTAGTAATTATACAGACTGGGTGCTGCACCAGAGGCTATATCATTGCATTTGCTCGCCGTTTTGATCTCTCGAGCGAGTACCACGGTACTGTAGTCTAGGTAGTCTTCGGCTAGTGGGAAGCGAGACCATATATTTGATAGATAGTCATGAGATTTGATCAGATACTTAGTTTTGCAGCTCCTTTAACAGTGTCTAGGTGGTCACGTCAAAGCTTTATAAGAGGTCTTTCTGAAGGGGGCATGATAGTTTTTCCAGCTTTGCAAAAGTGCAAGTGGAAGGGGGAGAGTTTTCATCTTCGCATGAGCAAAGCATACGAGCAATATTTAGGTTGCCTCGCTGCTCAGCGAGTACCCAATTAGCAGATAATGTATGACGTAGGATGATCTGCAGCGAGACCGCAAAGAGGGATATTATAAAGCGCTATATGTCTTACATACGTCGAAAGCCATTAATTTTCATGTGAGCCCCTCTACCCCTCTTTATTTCATATAGTATATAGTATTTACCCCGCCTAGCCTTACATTATTTGAATTTGGACGTGTCTCATCATTCCGAGTTTGCCGTTTTCGTACTGGGTATATAATGCAGAGAGCAAGTTGCATAGCCACGATCATGAGTCTGCCTCGTCCTGCCTTATGAGAGAGATAAGTGATATGACATGCTGAATCATGAATCGAGCTTAGCTCTGCTTGCGCTTCTCTCGTGATAGTGGGGTGGATACCTCAACCCTTGCAGACACCTGCCGTAAAGGGGATCTAGTCTCGAGCTAGTTTACCATTCTGTGGTACGTGCTAGGTTATCCGATTTACCCGTCAGATAGGCGCCAGGTGGGGTAAACATCAGATATGATATGTAGCTAAAGCTACGAGTGTCGAACATTGCTCTCCAGTCTGTGGTTTTGTTGTAGCTTCCCACAAGACTTTACATTTGTGGCTTGGATATTTTGCAACTAGGGAACTTAGAAACTCAGTGTAAAGGCGACATTCTGATATTTTGTTGCTATAAAATAAAGATTGCATTTCCTGAACCTTTAGCACGTTAGACCGCGTTCCAGGAGGCGAGGAATGTATTGATCTCGGTTGCACTCGAATGCATGTCTTGGATAAGTATGCAGGTAAGTACCAATGAGGGTTGAGCCACTGTCATTTACGAGTTCCGGTGCCTGAAATACGGCAAGAGAATTAACAAATGTTTGAGACGTGGTGTGACTTGTGTGAATCGTAATGCTGTGGTGAAAAGAGTTGGAATCTAGTTCTTAATCGGTGATAGCGCATGTCTATCGTTACCCATTGCAGACTAATAACAGTTGAACTTTCGTTTTAACCTGAAGTCTTCTATAATCAAAATCCGTTTGAACTCCAACGATATATTAGCCTCAACCTACTAATCATGAGGCTAGCTACAGGTATGTACTTCGCAGCAGGTTAACAAGTTATGGGTCTAAAACTTTATTTCATTACTAGCCGTGCCGTGAACCCTACTCTTAGGGCTTACTGGTGCCACTTGAAAGTTCAAACCAGGAATAACATTTGCTGCCCAAGTTTAAAGATTCCACCGAGAAAGTTGGGAATTCACGCTGGCTCGAGGCTGTTCACAGTTTCGGTTTTGAAGACCCACCTCCAGCAGTTGTTCCAGAAAATCAATGCTTGTATACTCCGCGGAGCCCGAATATAGCCTAATCGCCTAGTCTCTCGATCAGACACTGGCAGAACTGACATATTAATATGTCGCGATTTGCACATATCTCACCATCTTCTTTCCTCAGATACATCATCTCAGCCACATACTATCACAATGCCGTTGACCATCGACATACCGTAAGTTCATATCCCTAGACCTACCGACTGACCTTGCCGGTCATTTGAGAAGATAGATACAGACCGTATCTAATTATTCCATAGAGAATCCAAATCTTTAACCATATACCGCAAGGTCGAACGGAACCTGCCGTCCGTATGCGCGCTTGTTCTCTTCTGCTCGCTCTTGCTACAGAAATTGTTTATTACTGATCCGTTAATTGCGAACTCATTGCACAAGTCTCACATAGGGTTAAGCTTCTACCTGTGCTACTATGTCCTTCTACGGTAAGTTTTTCGCTTGCTGCTCATGTCGAAAACTAAATAATAAGACCCGTGTGATTAGTTTGAAAATCCCATCTGACTCTGCATCAGAGGCACCAGAGTGGAAAAATTGAATCGGTCGAACATCGGCTTCTTGAGGAGCACTCGGAAGCTTGGGAGGAATGAGAAACTTTCGGTCTGGGAGTTATGCCGTGAGAGGGAGGCGAGGAGGGGCGATTTTTGATTGGTATGGCGGTGGTATGTAACCTTGTACCTACAGAGAGAGCACCATGATGGTCGTATGTGCCATAATTCTACCTACGTAGCTCGTGGTTAATATGGATGGCACACACAAATTGAATGAACTTTTCAACCTTAAACCAACACAGGGAAGTTACAAAGACAACAATCTATTGATTGTGCGTGAGTAATCTGACTTTCGAAATTCTTCTCAGGAGCTTGTATGCAACTACTAAGTTCGGCCCAAGCTTGACCACACTTTGAGGTACTTGATCTGTGGAATCTCATCGACGCGATTGTGGGGGCCGCAAGCCTTCAATATATGTTACCCTCCAAAGGCGATTAACTATATTACCCAGGAACTCATATCCCTCGACCTTTCTTTTGAGGCTGTATTGAAGACTTTATGAAACTTCATTAAGTTGGTCAAATGCTTCTGACGACCAAGCTGTTTCTGCCACAGCCCAATCACTGATTGATCCAATTCTAAATGCCACGAAAACTAGTGGACACCGGCCCAAGCTATCTGAAGGAATGATATACACATCTACGACCATCGCAAAATACTTCATTTTATATTATAATATAATGATCGGCAGAATTTCTCAATCTTGGGCGACACTGCGACTGACTATGCTAAGTTTTCTTGTCAACTCTCATGCAGGTTCAATTGAAGTCGAGAAACCTTTCACTTGTAGAAATGAGACTGGATAGCTTCAGCTTACTGAAGAGCTACTCTAGTAGCTATTCACCATCCTGTCAATAACAAAATACCATGCTGATCGTAGCTCGCTGAGCTCGAAGAGCTCCTACAGGCCAGTCTTACACACGTGATTTAGCACGTGTGTGACGAGCACGTGAAACATCAGGTGCGAGCTTTCGCCATCGGTGACAGATGTTCGCAAGCAGATCGACAAGATCGTACTATATTTAAATGCCTCATGTTTCCATGGTATAAAATAGCACAGTGCACAACGTGTAGATCTCAAGGGCTTCTATTGTACTTCCTTCGTACGATGTAAAATTGTGCACTGTCGATGCTCGTCCTGCTGAACCCACAACAACCAAGAGTGTGCTACAACGCGAAGTTTCGCTTTCTGAACTATTGCTGCTGAGAAAAGTGAGTGTACAAAGTATATCTTGATAGCCAATACTTTCGGGACGTTGCTCTTCCATTTAAATTTGCCAAAAAGCAATTAATGGTCAGAAGCCTGGTTTTATTGCTATGTCTTGATATCACTCTGAGGCCAAATGCTATTGAATCGGCATCTCCGTTATTACAATCAATAACCCGTCAAAGGTACCCACATGACTCAAGAGACACGCACGATACGGGATCTTATCCGCTGGTAGACTTTCTATGCAGCTTTCTAGAAGGTTTATCCATATTGTGATACATGATAGGCAGTGATAGGCAGTCTGCATGTGAAAGCTTGGGGCAAATGTTGCTCTGATTCGCTGTACTATTCGATGGGCGGCTCACACAAGCTTGCATTTTGAGTATTATCATCGTCATCTTTTTGCAAACAGGCAAGCTTCGTGCAGGCCCCGTACAATTTTATTAACCCTTGAAGGTTTTGTCTTCAGCCCTGTGTCTTCATCTGCGTTTTCTACTTATCTTGATGTTCAAGACATCTCATGAAGGGTTTCGGAGGAGACTGCCTTTTGAAGAAGTGGCTTGTAAGAAAAAGGAAGTTCACTTCCGTGTCCTCATTTCCTAAACTTCATATCCGAAGGAAAGCGAAGTTGGTCGTCTTAAGCACCGTACAATTATAATTGGATTGTTTTCATCCGAGAGACTGGCTGTCTCGTTGTGTAGCGCTGGCTTTTCGACTTGCAATCGGATCTACTAACTGATCGGGTCATTTGAGCCGTGTTCTTTTTCGAAACGCCCATCCACTCGTACCTGCTGCCGCTCAAACCTAAATACCAAAGCGCCTACATAGTACTTCCACAAGTGGTTTCTGTACCTACTTGGTACTCTTCGTACCCAATCATGCATACTCACCCAACAAGTGAGTCCATTTTAGTTGAGCAGCAGCAGCAGAGCAAGTTTTCCTACTATTCTGAGCTTCTCTGCCTGGACTTGCATGATGTATTTTAGGATTGTTTCCAACTTCTTTTCTGCTCTTTTCTTTCGTTCAACCCAGACTTTGAACCCAGAGACATGGTCGTTGGCACTTATTAATCTGCAGTTAGAGAAATAGTCAAGGAGAGTATGACAGGTGATAAGAGGATCGAGCACAGCATATTTGACAAATGGATACAAGAGCCAATTAGATGCAATTATCCGTAAACATTTCACAATCACCAGAACCCTAGGCTAGAAAAACAAACAAAATTCCAGTTTGCTGGGAATGGAGATACACACACTAGGATTTTCCTTGGGTCATTATGGATACTCAGGTACTACCAAAGGGGGTGCACGGAGACGCCACACTCACTCACCAATCATATCCTCTCAAAATTCGTTTTGCCACATTTTAGTCTCCCAGTCTGCAGCCCATCGTCCCTTCCATTTTATGAATCCCTGACTCCAAAACCCAGATCCAAACCTCCTAGGGTAAGCCCATCGATAGGTCTAGTACAACTAATCAGGCCAAGGCTGAGTGATGTACCATTTATTCGCCCGACTAAGGGTGTCTGGCCGGGAGATCGAAGCCTTCTAGCTTTCAAGGCCTCCCTTTAAAAGGACCGGCCGATTCTCCTAATGCTTAAACGGCATTGAGAAGCTTCGTCTTAGAACTCTTGTTGATTAATATTCACGATTTAAGTTATCAATTACTCTTGGTTTGTTTATCTTTGGTTACTCAAATCCTTCAACAAACCAACATCCAACACAAGCTTACTCGAGTCAAGTCTCTTCGAGATATCACCATCAAACATTGGTTCATCCACATTGAAATTACATCACGACTCATTCTCGAAATTAGTTCTCGGGCCTGTTAACCTCTTGGTAATTTACGATTTGGTCCCCTTGAAGCTCACACACTTCACGCCCATTGATGAACACATAAACGCGACAATCTTCCCTTCTGAGACCAATCTTTCATAGCATTGATCTTCACTCCTCACATCTTCACCATGTTCGAGAATTTTACTTTCGGCGCGGCTCCAGTCAATTTTGATCAATGCGACGATGATGTGCAACCATCGCCAAGGGACGACTCTTTTCCTGCATCATCATCACCTGCCACCAGCTCATATCCCTTCTTTGAGGACTACAACCCCTCGTCGCCGCTCGATGATATCATCAACCAGTTTCGAAAACAATCTCTTTCCTACGAAGATGCAAGAGATATACATGCTCGGCAATGCGCATCTCCAACGCCTTCCTTATCAGAAGATTCAGAAATATCTTCTCCATCCAACTCCACACGATCTGTACCAACTACGCCTACTTCCCCTTACCGGGCTGGAGTATTAGCCTGTCGGAGGCTACAACGCCAACTTAATGTGCAACTACAATGCTCTACCACTCACGTTCGCGATATCAGCACACTAGTCGAAGATATGCTTAGCAATAATTCTCAATGCAATCTGCGCAAGTCACCATCAAAATCCAGCCTTGTACCTTCACCCATCTCGGCTCTGGTAGTCGACCATAGTACACAAAATGATTGGAATGATATTGAAATTGAGAAGGCGAGGAGAAGATGGTTAAATACTGTCATTAATGACGTTGACGAGGCATACGTGGAAGAAGACAGCTGGGACAAGGAAGAATGTTCTTTGTCACTCAGAAGAGCAAGTGCGCCTAGTGGAATTAGGAAGCAAGGCTTGAGGTGCAGGACAAGCATGGAAAGTGTAGGAGGGAATGGAATGAAGGTTGCTAAGGCACCAAGAATGAGGATAAGAAAGGGACAGGCTGGGAGAGTAGCTTAGTAGTGGCGTTTTATACCCTGGGATATTTTGAATGTGTTTGAGGGTTACTGTGAATTTCATCGAGGTTCAACTTCTAGGTTTTAGGATTGGCGTTTGAGGGATAGGTTAGGATGGGATGAATACATGGCCAAGCCACACGGCCACTTACTCTACGGAAAGGATTGGAATTCGGATTGGCCTAAGAATTAAGTTGATGGGCCAGACATCTTTCCTTAATCACCTTGCTGGCCTGGGTTTGCTCAAACATATACCCCGGGGTTTTGGAGACAGCGAGAACACTGTTTAAATGGTGTATATTGCGGAGTGGACTATGTATCTACCCGTACGAATAATTTCAGATTCTTACATTCGCACTTTGATGCAATCAGCACAAGTCAATGAATGGAATTTTTTATATAAAACATATCTTACCCCATGTGCAGCAAGTGAGAGAGACCCTTCCCCGCATTTCCTTGGAAATGATCATGTTGAGAGACAACTGCAAACATCGTGTCATACCATTACCACATTTTCATACCAACTTTCAAGATCATCATGTCTCATGTCTACCTAAGTAATTATGGAAATTTCATTATCAGGTACTTTATGTAGTAGATCGATTACATATTCAATCCATGTCTTCTAGCTTGGCCAAGGTCATGTTGAACATTGCAAACACGCTCAATCGCTCACTCAATACGTCCCTGTCTTATCTCGGTTACCGTAAAATATTTCCAACCCAATCAATTCAGCCTTGCCAAAATTTCATGGCCTTGCACTTCATTTAGCATTCTCGTCCTCAATACAATACCAATGCGAATTCGACAATAAGAAGCTCAAGCGGAGCTCTCTACAATACTACATCTCTAAAAATGGCAGCGTCTTTACGCGCCGCAAGTTCTAATGTCTCCAACCGTACAGTTCATGTTAAAATATTCCCCTCTGCTAGAACATTTGCGGAGAGAAGAGAAGTGCTGAGGGTTTTGGAGAGGTTTGGAGAAGTTACTATGTTCAGGAGTTTGAAAGTTTGTATTTCCGTTTCCAATTTGTATGCAGAGGGAATGTAACATATTCTGACCCGAATAAAAAGCATCACCCAATTTCCCCTGTCCAGAACGCATTCATATCCATATTCAGCTCCGCGACAGCGGCACAAGAGGTTATCAATGCAAGCCCAGTGCGATATCGATTGGTTGTCGAGCCGGATCCGCAAGCCTCTCCCACGGTTTCTTCTGATGGAAGTACATCTCCGCAAAAACCAATTGAAAAGGTCTTCTCTCTTTCTCTAAACATTACTCGCTACACCCACGACCAATATATTTCTCATCCACTCACCAACCCTCTCTATGGTCCATTTAAACCTATTGACCCGAAGAGATCTGGAATCACGGCGCATTTGAACAAAGGCTTAGAACCTAGTATGTGGAGTAAAGGATTGGCGGATTGGGATAGTGATGCGGGGAAGAGGAGTGCATGGAATGACGAGGACAACGACGGAGGTGAAGAAGGAAACAGCTTAAAAAAGAGGAGGAACGATTCTTCAAGTTCGAGTGTGCCTTTGAGATTGGTTGAAAAGGATTTGGAGGCTCGGAGAGAAAGAAGACCGAAGGTTATGGAGGGATTGGTGGGGTTAGTTGGAGAGGGAATTCGGTGAATGTCAATGAGAGGAATGGCGTTCTATTGAAGTGTAAAATACAGGCTGCAGATACTAGCCACGGCCTTGTGCTAGGAAGGAAGTACTTCCTATTCAGGTTTTATGGGATGAGAATGAAGATAGTCGGGACAACAACTCAAGTGCTGAGGTTAGTCCAATTAGGGGAGTCGCCAATTGGCTGGCATTCAAAGGTCGACAGCGAAAAAGTACTTGCAAGAGAAGCAAGATGCTTCTTGTGGATAAGGACTTCCCGAGTTGTATCACATATATACATGTGTATTGCTAGTGTTCTATGGGTCACGAGAGAAACATATATTTAGACTATACATGCCCTTCGCGGTATATATACCATTGCCAATTTGGGCTTTATGCGTCATGAATCTGGACGATAAGTAACCAATAGTTGCAATTATAGTATCTATTCAATTGTTGGCCAAATTCTGTAAGATAAGTAGCATCAAAGATTCCTCAAGTCACTTTTCTCAAAGAAAAAAAGAGAACCACAATTCAACCTCTCAATTTGTCTTCTCCAGCCAAGATTCTCTTACTCGCGGCGACTATTTCCGAGTTAACTGTAATCCTCAATGCACATTTCGCGTCTCGTAATCTTCCAACCCCATCTTCTCATATTTGAGGACCAGCCAGAACGTTCGTTTTCCGATAAGAAGAAGATTTCTCAAGAGCATACTCAGACGTTCTCAATGCTACTATGGAACTACAAAAATTGATGCTAGGACCAATTGCTGTATCAGTGGGAATTTAGGGTTGTATATTTCCACTTGGCTGGTATCTATGAAATCTAATAAGAGTCAGATGAACGGTTTGAACTGGGAATGGTGGTGCAAGGGATTGTTTGATAGAGGTGCTTTGGAAGGAGAATAGCTGTCGTTGTATTGTATGGGTAGTATTCGCATGGAGCTTAGAGAGTTCGCTTCGACGTCTTTCTCAAGATGCACATGATACCAAAGACTGAAGAACTAAATCTAGGGCTGAAACCACAATCTTTAGGTGGTCATGTGGAGTCTAGTGTTCTAATAACCTGAAACCAAAGCGTAGAGGGACTTCCATAAAAATATTGAGGTCTCAATGTACAAGTTCTACTTCCTACCAATCTTAATGCTAAGCAGCTAAAATGGCCACTGTTCGGAATAGAATTCAATGGCAAGATTATCGGCAATGCCAGGTACACATCTTTCAAAATTGCGAACCCAAGAGCCGAAGAAGAAAGAATCCATTCCATTGCTACCTGTTGCTATCTATTATTCTATTATTCTATCTTTTATTCATAACGTTACAGACTCTCAATAAATTACCAAAAAATTGGTTTACAAGGCTTTATCGATCAGCTTTGGGATAGCCAAGCTGAAGACATCATTGGGATCATACATCCACTTCAACTCAAGCAAGTTACCATAATTCGGACCATAAATCTTAGACAGAGACAGCTCGCTTTGTCGAGTCAAAGAAATATATGTTCCCTCCAAAAAGTTTTCGGGGTTTGTTCTTTTAACTTCTCCCAGAAAGTTTTCCCCCCATCTGTTTGCATCTTCGAGGTTTTCCATATCAGATACTATTGGCAATATCTCAAGCATGAAATGCGGCTCTCTTGCCCCAAAAACAGCTGTGAGATCCGTCTTTGTTGATATTCCACGGAGTTCCTGCATGGAAAAGCCCAAGCAGTGCCCTGGTATTCGTCTTGAATTTCTAGCCAAAACTGTCGCAATCTCTGGTGTTATGCTCCGTACATTTATTGTAAGAGGCTGACCGTATCCACTAGTAGGAATTCCAGTATTGGAGTCCATCCATTGAGAAATTGTAGTGGAAACGACTTCATTTTGGCTGACAGGTGCAAGTGATTCGATAAGAGCCAGCAATCGACGTCCAGTTTCAATGTCTTCAGAAGCCCACATGAATTGAACCACGAATATCTGTCCTTGGGAGCTTGGGAGGATTGTTTGTTGGACCGTCAGCTGTAGAGGTAGTTCTCGCGTGGATAGCTCTCTGAATCTGCTGTTAAAGATCTCTACTGTCTTTGATATGTCTTCTGATTCGAAGACGATCTTCCCAGCAAGGATCTATCAAACTGTCAGTTTTGTTCCTTCATTTGAACTGAAAAGGATGACAAGACCTTTTGTAATGGGTAAACTTTGATTCTTAACTCAACAATAATCCCTAATGCGCCACCCCCACCTCTAACAGCTCTCAATAACCCATCTTCTCCTTCAACATCAGAATCTCTGATTTCTCCGTCAGAATCAACAACTTTCACACCAATAATCTGGTCTACACCTAATCCATAAGCAGCACTAAATGGACCATAACCACCATACATCGCCCATCCCGCGTAGCCCATGGATGGAATAGCTACTACCGGCGTCATCAAGCCTTCTCTACTCAGTTCACGAGCAAGATCTCCCTGAAGCACACCTCCTCCAATGACTGCAGAATGGCGGGTGGGTGAAACACGGATTGATGCAAGACAGCGAAGATCGATTGCTAGAGCGGAGGAAGAAAATTCGGAACCAAAATAAGAATAGCCGCCGCAACGTACTGTGATTGGGATCTGATGGTCTGTGGTAAAAGATATCAATGAGGATACTTCTGCGATCGTTGCCGGTTTCACAATGGCAAGTGGAATGGTAGCATTGGATAGACAGAATGTTGAGCGCGCAGCTGCATATTCTGGAGAAGTGGGAGTTACCAGTCGAACATATGGGAGACGAGTTTGAATGAAATCCTTAAGGATAGAAAGATGGACCGACGATTGCGACATCGCGAAAGTTGCTAACGGGAACGAGAATAGAAGAACCGGAAAATGTCACAGTCGGAGAAGAGGTTGTCAAGCTCATCTTTCTACAAGACTATAAGGGAACATATAGGTTCTTGCACCTAGGCTTGAAGACCTCATCAACACTACGCAGGAGGCTATGATGTACACTTTTGGGGGCTTCAAGAGCTCGCTTCAAGCTTCAGGTGTGCTCCTCGTATCTCACAACTAACCCAACAGAACATTAGCCTACCACGTGGATGCATTCCTATCACATCAACTTCAAAATGTAACAGGTCCCATAAGAAATAGGATGCAAGTAATCACCAACATTCCTCGTTGTTGGAGAGTCATCTAAGATGGTATTAATGATCAATGAAGAAAATTGTAGGAACGGAAATAACACGTGTCTTACATCAGGTAAGGCTCCACGCTTACTTTTTGGTTTCGAAGATGACGATATTCGCATGCGGCGCTTCTTCGCTTCTATTGTGAAAATTTATTAATAGCCTCTTTGCCGCGATGATGCAGAAAAATTATGGTTCCATCTGATTGCTGCCCGCTGCCCGACACCAACTCCATCAGGCTTCAATCTTGACCATTCAAAACAATGTAACTTCCGTGCAGAGGGATCACGTTGGAATACTCAGAAATGTTTCACATCGTATCGGGTATATATTTAACATCCAGCCATGCTACTACTAACTATAGCATGTCCTGAAACCCATTCTTGAACCAACACATCCGCAATATTAGCTTTTCTTGATTAGGATAATGTATAAGAATCTGGAGGATCATAGAGCAAGAGATTGAAGTTGGAGATTGCTGAAAAATATCGGTATGAACAGATGGTCTTATGACTTAGACAACCAGACTGGATGCAGACTTTCAGTGCCGAAACTAACCAAACATTGGAGTACGCTCATCACTTTGAGCGATCTGCTTGTTTTCATTAGACTCAGAAAGAAGGACTTCTCGTTATCTTTCTACACCCCAGACTATTGATAATCTGGGGCTGAAAAGGTCATTGGTCTCCATTACAATGTGTTCGGTTTAGAATTCAAGTGGATAAAATCATTTTACTTGCCATAACCACACCGCCGTCGAGGATCAGATATCAGATAATGTGGCACGATCAATGCGGGATCCAAGTTCAATCTGATCTTCGATGTTCTGCGAATTGTTTCAGTTGTCTCATTCGAGTCAAGATATTGACATATGGAGGTCTTACTTTACCAACTGAAGGAAGCTTAGTAGCAGCTTCTGTTGAAAGTTTCGTGACAAAGGATATGGATTGGAGAAAGAAAACATCAGTCAGGCATTCTAAATCACCAATCTGAGCACGTCTGATGACGACAGGATCTTTTAAATTAATCTTTCATTTCAGTTTGTTTCCGCGATAACTTCAATCTCCACTTTTGCGGCTTCCTTCGCCAATCTCACAATCTGCACACAAGTGCTCACTGGGAATGGCTCTTTGACCCATTCACCCCAGATTCTCTCTACTGTTCTAAATTATGCAAGTTAGCAAAAGGTCCCCTGCCTGCTCTTCAATTCTCCAATTGCTCCTCATACGACCACAATCATCAGGACTTCATAACTGGAACTCACTTCAAATCTTCCATATCCACCAAAAATACACGTCTCTGGACCACCTTATCCAATCCGCTTCCGCTGGCCTGCAAAATAGCTTTCAGATTCCTCATAATCTGCGTAGTTTGCGCCGCTACCCCCCCAGAAATTATCCGCCCATCGCCAGGTAACTCCCCCATCAAACCGCATAGATAGACTGTAGATCTGTTGGATGGAATTGTATTGCTATGAGAATATTTTCCATTCGGAGGAGCGATAGTTGGGATTGTGAGTGCCGTACGAGAGGGTGCTCGCTCGTGAATTTTGCTGGAGCTGTAGGAGCCGGTTGTCGACGACATTGTTATTACGATAATAATAATTAATTTTGTTCGAGTACGTTTGTTATATTTTCAGATGTTCAATTGAGGTTCACTTGTGAGACCTTGCATGTTCTTGTATGTTCTAGACCCTTGAAATTGATATGACGTCACATTATAAATTGTGGTTAATGGCTTCTTGACACCATCCAATGCTGGCAGTTTCAGCCGCTGACACATGATTTCTTTCTCGGGTACATGGGTATGCTATGTTCCAGTGATTGATATTCTTGATTTCTTTCCACGGGAGAGTTATTATCAACAACAACAACAACAAATGCCAACTATTGTAAGTATCAATCTATTGCTATTCCATTCCACGTCTTTTTCGTCTTTTCCACAGTCATCATCCAAATTCATAGTTGGTCTTAGCAAGGCTGAGATTACGCCTTCGATGCCTAGGGTTGCAATATTACAATAATACCTAGTCCATGTATCCAAGTCGTGATGTGGATAGAAAATTGTCTTGAGAAAGAAGAGATCAAACACAACGGGTCGGTAACCGCATGACGCCGCCATGAAATCAAGAATCCCTATATCTCCCCGATCAATCCCGAAGTTTATCAATCAGTCTTCAATCAATACATACCTAGTACTTCCCGAATCATCATACTGAAATATAGCTGAAGAAGCCACTGTTGGTCCGGAAATGGTCGGGAAACAGTACCGTTTTCATGTTGTGGGTGTCAGACTATTTAGAATCCGGGCCGCTAGTATAGTATTGGAACTAGTTGCTTATTGATGCGATCATTTTTACCAGTATCGTTGAGCGATTAAGTACATGTAGTATCACATATGCATTCATTGATCGAAAAGGCTCGGAAGAGGGCCTTGAAGTGAAACTGTTGGATAGAAATCTCCTTGATCATAACAAGCATTCGAGAGATTTGCGTTTGGAGTAGGAAGTATTGGTGCAAGGCATCCTTGGTCACCTGTGAGGACCTAAGACTCTGGTCTTGGGCACGTTGATAGAAGAACCTCTTGATCGTTGGGAAGGACTGAGTATCAGTTTTTGGGGGTTCACGATGAGCTTCAATGCTCGTTTTTCATCTTTTTTCCTCCTGGAATTCGTTAGTGTAATGCTTATTTGCTGAGAATAGAATCAAAATTTGTGGCAGGAAAGAAGGTCATCCAGGCGATAAAGAGCCCCGCGCTGTCGGGGCATATAGTAACCTCAGACGAAGATTGCTTTATGGAAATCTTTGCTAAACGCCGTTCATATCCTCTTTAACATGAACCCTGCCGCGAAGGAAATGTATGATTACTTTGTTATCGGGATTTTTGGTATTCGATCATGTTCAGCATTTTCGATTTGCCAGATTGCAGTCCGAGATTCTGGGATATTCCAGCTTGATTTCATCCGGAGCATTGTCTCTGTTCAGGATTCCTGATTCTCTTGAAGAATTGAACTCGCATTAAATATTGTATCCATTTTCAGTTTTGGGTCGCTATCTAACTTCGGCAAGCTACATTTATTAGTCTACCAATCTTGACTACTGGACATTCGGTTCCTAATTACTGAAAAAAGCAATGTATAGTCCTATTATAGAGTCATCAATCGTTCTCATTACATCATCGTCAGAATTTGCGACGATTTGTTTAATTCTTGTGTCCATGAGCCTGGTAAAGTTCTAAACTCGGCCGTGGAACTCAAGTCGATGGCATCACACACGCCGAGCAAGAAGTGATTCATTGATAACAGAGAAACTTATAATGCTAGCTCAAAAATGGCTAGGTTTTTACAAGTGAGTCTCTTCTCGCATCGTTTCCGTAGTTTTAGGTTGATATTATACAGCGTTATCGGGATGGAGTTCTAGTTCATGGTTAGTTATGCACCGAGAGATTCTACGTAGCCACGTCTTTGTTTAAAGTATTATATTGCTACTCCTTGGTTCTGAGCTAAAATTAACATAGATGGAAACGATTAACACAATTACATTGCGATCAACACATTAGCTCAATTCCTCTGTACCGAATTTATTCAGTCGTTAATCTATCTTTCCCGCAGCGAGGAAGAAATGTTAGAGCCGTCATTATAAGGTAATCAAGAAACACAATGAACCAAAAAATGCGAGGAAGTTTCTCATAATGCCGATATGAGTACTTCAAATATTTTCAACTTCCGTCACACAAGTATGCATCGTCTCAATCAACTAACCCTCGAACTTCGGCGTGTTGTGTAAAGTCTTGCATATTCTAACATGCCACTCGAATTCTGGAGACTCCACATTGCCCTTTTGTAACATCATAATGGTTGAATCACCTTCGGATAGACCTCCCTCCATTATCATTCATTTGATAC
Source organism: Botrytis hyacinthi (assembly GCA_004786245.1). NCBI lineage: Eukaryota > Fungi > Ascomycota > Leotiomycetes > Helotiales > Sclerotiniaceae > Botrytis > Botrytis hyacinthi. The sequence continues at coordinate 27,505 of PQXK01000227.1, read as the reverse complement.
GCCATGTTTCGGTACTATCTCTACATACTCTCCTGTCAAAGGTCTAATTGGCTAACTTTTAATAGTCGAACCACTTGGAAGGTGGACTTGACTTTGGCTTATCTTCTAAAGGAGAACGCCAATGTGACGAGCTCTACGAAAGTATGCGAAAGCACGCAGGCTATATCACTCATATTTTTTCTTCGCCTATGAAACGTTGCTTAGAAACTGCTCGGAAAGGTCTCCTTGAGGCGACAAACAGGGGCACCAGAATCCAAATCATGCCTGCTCTTGCCGGTCGGAATAGCCAAGCACCCTGGAATTTGAGAGAGGAAAACCAGGAAAATGATATCAGTGGTCCTTGGGTCAGTGAAGTAGCAGATCCTAGGTCAAAGTCCAAGGATGCTGATTTTGTTATGAAATGGTTGACAGGGAAAGATTTGTCTGTGCAGGCGGCTCAAAAAGTGTTGGAGGTTGTGGTTGTGAGTCAAGCTCAACTATTGAACGATTTATTATGGAAATTGAAAGGAGGTAGGTTATATAATACCAACATCTGAGCCCGATCCCCAGAATTCGTCCACTCACAGTATGCAGGTTACCATGGTTGGCCCAATGCAACGATCGTCACCTATATTTTAGATCGTAACGGGAAGTGGACTCATTGTCGGCTCCAGAAGACTATTGATAAACAGAGAAATTCTCAACAATATTGGAAAAAACAGATTGTAGAAGCAGCTAATGAAGAGCAAAGAAAACGGGAGGAGGAAACCAAGAAAGAGCAGGAAGAGTCTATTGACCTCGAAAAAGCAGAGAAAGAGAAATTGGGCAAACAAAAGCGGGAGTTACTAAAGACACAGGTTCGTTTTTCCTGTTCCATTGAACCTAGGGCTTGCTCAAGCAAGTGGCTGATACTGATTCTTCAGGATTTCATGCTCGTGGTTGATCGCGAAACCGATGAAATCGTTACATTCGGGAGGTTCCAAGAGCTCCTTAAGGAGCGATATGCAAAAGAATTATCATCAAGAGTTCAGCCTGTCGTAAAGAAATCGAAGCCCGCTGAAAGGAAAGGTAAAGGAAAGCCTCTTGTAAAGAAACTGAAGCCTGTTGCGAAGAAATTGAAGCCTGTTGAAGGGAAAGTAAAAGCAAAGACTGATTTAGAGAAATCTGAGCCTGCTGCCAAGAAAAGAAAACGAGGATGATAGCCAGAAGGCGTCTGTTGCTCAACTATCTTGAACGCCAATTAGCCAATGACTGACTAGAGAGATACTAGTTCCTAGTGAGCTTGAGGTTGTTCGCGGTTGTCTCAAATACCAGTGAGCTTGAGTTCTATTTATAACTTGGGCTGTTGGCTGAATCCGGGGTAGCTCTTGATCCTTTGGACTCCGGGTGTGGTTTTCAATTGAACTGTATACCTGTTTAGGTTTTCACAATACCTTACCTTGTGTGTCTTTTGGATAAAGCACCGAAGAAATTCTAAACCCCATACTTTGCCCAACATGAGGATCATGAGATTTAGTGATAATTACCTATGATATGTGAATTGATTAGTTGTATAGTCCGTGGGGTAAGAGGAAGCAAAGGGTATGTCGTTCAAATTCTTGTGAGTCGGTAACTTTTGCTAGCACCAAATTTAATTTTTAGCCACCAAGCGCTAAAAAGCAAGCCCCGGAAGCACTAATTCAAACCTTAATATTGAACACTCACTCACAGGGGAAGAATTAATCGGAGACTCCACGACCATGGAGCGTGTTACAACTACCTCCAGCTACCTACAGAAGTTTTAGTAGAATTATCTTATGGTCTTAATTCACTACACACGCCTTGATACTCCAGTGTGAACCCTTTAAGAAAGGGTCTCTAAGGATACATATACGGAGTTACATCGACAAGATGTGATGGAAGCAGACGGTATGCATTGGATAGTAACGGACATCATTATTCGAAAGCTTAGGAGTGTGATCCTGTGCCACGACAGTACCTTGGGGCTGAGTGCGAGGGTTTAGATTCTTTGGAGGCTGATTCGAGCCTTTGCAATTTCCTAGTGAGTGAATGGTAAGCACTATGTTTCGTGGGAGCGGCTGTGCGTAAAGTTTCGTATGCGCTGGATTCATTCTTGGGGGCGAAAACTGTTTTTCTTTCTCTTTTCCTTCTTCATATTCTGTCTACAAACTCTCTTCTATTCTTCCAAATCTCTTGAGCTTTCGTACATTTGTTTGAGCTTTCGAAAAAAAAACTATCGTTCAGTATGAACACCAACGCTCGTCGAAGAGGTGCGAAAGTCGCACCATCCCACTACCCCCGCATCGCATTCCATGGATTACGTTTTGCACAATTAATTTCGGCGACGATTGTGGGAGGTATTATGGCATACTTTATGTATTATTTGCGTACGTATATATGTATATATGCATCGCCTTGAGAATCGACGGGAGAGAAGAATGTGTGCTGACAAGCATCTAGGAGCTGAGCGAATTCCAATTCCATGGACTTTTATTGTGCTCTTTTCGATATCGCTTGCGACGGTTGCTGTCCTAATCCTTACGATCATCCTCTACAATTTTACATATTTGTCGCCAAAATTCAATTGTTTACTCAATGGTACGGTGTCAATCTTTTGGATGCTGGGCTTTGCATTGTTGAGTTGGAATCTCAGTAATACGTTGAAGAAAAGTTGTGATCTACAGACTTGGAGAAGTGGTGTAGCAATCAGCGTCTGTAGGGAATACAAGGCACTATGGACATTTACTTTGGTTGGAACTTTGTCCACGCTGGCGGCACTATCCTTGGACGTTTGGACACACAGGAAGACTACAGAGAGAGGTGTTTATGTTTTGCCTGAGGATGATAAAAATGCGGCCATGCTGAAAGACATGAATGGTAAAAACAGTAAGACCAAGGGGTATGAACCTAGTAGGGGAGGAGCTTTCGAAGAGGAAATCGATATCGCTTACCACAATCGATATGGCGATGACGCGTTGGAAAGTGTGGGATACCATGACAGAATGCTTCAAAAATAATTGAGGGGGGAATAGGGTGTAATACGGTGTAACGAAAATGATCAGATAGGAAAGAGGTTGTGTGACCACTGCGCAGCTTATCTCATGAATACTAAATTGCACAACGTCGGAATATACTTCATGTTGGTGAGACTGCGTAGCCTTCGACGTAGGACGAATTTTTGCAGAATAAGACTGTATGATGTTTTTAAGTAGTGTGCGGCCACGCAAAAAATAAAAAATAAAAATAAAAAATCAATATCTATTCACACAAAACGGAAGGCTAACCGGGTTCGCCTCTCGAGTTTCCCCGGTACTCGATCTGAGCATCTTCTAAGGCTCATCTAAGCGTTCCTCACATACATATTCTATTCACAAGGAGATAAATAAAAGCAGCTCATGTTCCACTACATTTCTCAGGAAATGAACTTCTCCATGGGAATGCGGATGATTTCGACCTATCGCTAGCCGCGGCATCGTAAACCTTCAACCAACAACCTCCATCACGGTGAAATCCAACCCGAGTGTGAAAATCGTCCCGAAAGGCCTGTGTTGAGTAAAATCTTATTTTCTTCTATAACCATACCTATGTACCTTGTCCTGACCCATTGGGTCAAGATGAATACTCAAATACGAATTGCTAATTCCGGTATCTTACTGCAGGTGAAGGATGCGATTCCAATCAAGCATCAATAACAAGCTTCATCAATGTAAGATTTACGTCGCAATGAGTACTTAGGATCTTTGATCGGTGTCACGGGCAGCAGCGGGGAGAGGCGTGCCGAGAGCGCTCCATTTTACTGTTCTAGGCCTACAGTCATTTAGTATGAGATCAACAAGTGTCGGCACTTGATTGGAATTTGGAAATATGCAGATGAGATTGATATATTGGAAAGATAGAATAGTGAGATTGGCACCCGATTCACGTCGTAATATTATGGAGGCATCCATCGAATGTACCATGTTGTCGACCAAAGAGAGGCTGTAAACCACGGGGCAGGTCACATTGAAAGCGAAAATTAACATGATTCGCTGGTGGAAATCTCACGGGGAAGAATAAGACTGCCGGCGGAGACCTTCCGCATTTCCTATAGGGCTGCGACGTAGCGACAGAACAGGATTGTTCTCGGTGGTTACTAGAATCGATTGCTCTTCTATGATTGGACTGTTCGGGGTACGAAGGCGAAAGAGGAATTGGCATTATTACGGGATGCATGCGCCATATTAGATCCACCACTGACGAGTCTTCAAAAACAGGTGATGTTTGACAATAGGTTACCAAGATATCGGATCACGTTGACGAATGAATAATTGAGCCGTCTTACCTTAGTAAAAACGGTAAGCCATGGCCGCAATTAAGCTTTCCATCAGGTGAGTGGATTCGAAGCGTGGATACCAGGTATGTTGATCAGAGTAGCATTATATATGCTTGATTGCGCCTGTGTAGCTTTATTCTGACAACCTGATGGCAAGATTGACGATTTCCTTTGTCTACACATAGCATGGGGGGCGAAGAAGCCCTAGTATTATATAGTGGTCAGCATTACCTGCACAACCTTGAAAGCCTATCTAGGTATTCAAAGTGACGAATTTACACGAATTGCAATAGATATACAATAACTTCAGGAGTCGGATTGCTGCACAATTGTTCATACCTACCACAGGTTATACCCGCTCTATATTCTTGGGAAACATAAGGTTCTATACTGCAAACATTAGACCTTCATTCATAGATCCTCTCTTTTTGCCAAGCACAGATAAGCTCATCATCTATAACAATTCACCCCGATCAAGCATCTATGTCCGAGTACTCCTCATCATCAGGGCCTGGAACGGCAAAGTCGTCGAAGGAGGCTAAAGCAAAATCACCACATCGATATAGAATATGCGGAACACCTGTTCGAACGGGTTGCAGGACTTGCAAGTAAGTGAACTCATTATGGAGCTTCCTTGAAAATTCTATTCACATGCATAACAGAATTCGTCGAGTCAAATGTGGAGAGGAAAAGCCATTTTGTAAGAGGTGTACTTCCACTGGACGGCACTGTGATGGATACGAGATTATCACAGACTTGAAAAAACGAAACACCACGAAGAGGAAACCTTCCATACCGTTAGATGTGCAGTCTACTACGTCCGAAGATCCTTTGGAGGCGACTATGCTGGATTTCTTTCGTACGTATACAGTAACCGAGTTTGCTGGAGACTTCTCTACTGAGTTCTGGGAAAAGAGGATTTTTCAAGCTGCTACCATCGAGCCGTCAATCCGTCACGGTATTCTCGCACTGGGTGCCATCCACAGAAATTACACCGAAACTTACCAGCAACCTCAGACCATAGCAGAAAAGCCAACACCGGCACAGGCTTTTGCGTTCCGTCAGTACACAAAAGCCATTCAAATTTTGCGTCAATCAATGGTCCGCGAGCCTCACTCACTAGACATGACATTAATTTCATGTATTCTGTTCATCTGTTTCGATTGTCTCGTTGGCGATCAAGCCACAGCACTGGTTCATCTCAAATCAGGACTCAAGATCCTCGACGATATACATGCCACAAATGCTCCCTCCTCAACTGCAGCACAATGCGCACGGGACTATTCTCCACTATTGCTAGTACTAGGAGGGCAAATTGCCGCATTCATCAATCCTAAAGCTGGAGTAGACAGAGGAGCATTCTGGGCAGCGATGAAACGAGCCGGTTGCTCAACTTCCCAACTCACCCCTTTCCAGTCTTTGGAAGAGGCTCGCTATTCATTGCGAACGCTTGGTGCAGATATACTGCATGCGCGTCACACAAATTGGAACTACGTTACCGAAGAAATAGTCACCAGTGAATTTGGCCCCATGGTACGAAGCCATTACATGGCACTAGAAAATTGGTCAAATCGTCTAAACGCATTTATTGAAAGGACTTCAAGCAATCAAGAAAACACAGCCGTTGCCTCGACAAGTCCAATGCGCATTCGCGGCGTATCATTACTCAAAGCCCACCATCTCTTATTCTCCATGAACGCCGCAGAATCGCATACGCCCAGGTTCAAGTTCGAAGAAATGCTCGATTTATCCGAGGCGCTGGTTCTAGAGGATAAAGCTTATAGGAGATCGCAATCTATGCCAAGGTTCATGGTCGATACTGGATTAATTGTTCCACTGGTGTATACAGCCGTTCGCAGTGCTGATATCCAGCATAAAAGAAGAGTAATTGAAATATTGGCACAGGCGCCTGGAAGAGAGGGGTTATGGGATACGCAGTGTGCAATTGATATTGTAGAGGGAGAGCTGGCCGCCGCAAGAGGCCAGAGTCCGAGATTGCAGATTCCGTACTTTCATGATTAAGAAGGGAAGAAATGCAATAGTAATAGGTCATGTTTTCTGTGTGGGTTACAGAGTAGGTCAATCTTTCATATTACATGGATGATTGATCGATCGGCCAATAGGCCATAGGTGCTTTTTTCAGGTGTGTGATACCTATCACTGAAAATATTCGTCTCAATTGAGATACATGTATTGATCTGAATGTGGGCGGAAGGATTCCTGGGTCCATTCTCGTAGCCCTCTGTATTTCTTTGTGTTTGTAAAATACCGGTGTTATATTATAGATTTCACTTGAAATATAGATTTCAACAATCTTTTTTCGTCATCTATCAAGGAAAATTTACTATGTGAGATAAATCTTGTTTTGAAGTATATACTCGTGGTAGGGTGTCTGAGGGTGTATAAGTGTCATACTGAGCCCTTACGAAGTATATCATCAAACTAAAGCCAAGCGATAAAGCCCTTAAGCCACCCAACCACCAAGATTTCCACCGCATCTTGGCAGCGATACAGGCTCAAAATCTTGACAATCAACTGCACCAAAATAAACACAACACAAATTTTCGAATCCTCTTAAACTCAAACCCCCATGACGAAAACAGTACACTACTCTGTAGACTACCGGAAGGACCCTTGGACCTGTGTACTCGTCTGCCTACAACGATCTCCATTCAAACCGTAACTCATTAACTTACCAAGAATGATTTTACGTAGGGTTGCTGGGTTTTCAACAGGGGGAGTGATGACAGAATGGTGGGATTGGTAGATAAGCTTAAAGAATCTGCAAGGTGATATATACTCGGTAGGGGGTGTTCCTTGATATAGCCCGCAACTACAAGCTACCGGTATGTAGATGGGAAGCAGGGCAGCAGCACACTTGAGCTTTGAAATCTCCAGCTTATGGAGTTTGTATCGAGCCATCAGTTGAAGACTACATACTGCACACTACACTGTAGGTGGTTTGTGCCCGACCTTCTTGGTGCCGTCTAAAAGAGAGTATCTCGAACATAACTATAGCTGAAGAGAGATAAAGAACGATAACACTATACCAATAAATAGTAATCGAGTGCGAATACTGTACTTTGCACCTCAAAAGAGAGCTATCATATTGTTTCTTTTAGATACACAACCTACAGCTGCGATATGCCTGACTGTCAATCAATTTCCCAATTGAACCAATTGAAAGAACATGACGACCCAATCATGGGGACTTTCTGACGGAGATCCTAGTTTCAGGGTGGAGCTACGCCGCACAGCACCCTCGCTATAACGTGTTTTGGGCCCTTGACATGGTATCTGCAGATGCAAATTTCCAACAATAGCACATAAATGGGTTTCTAGGTCGCTGGCCCTCGATTTGTTACCAGCAAGAGTGGAATTTTGTGAGGACAAAATTGAGAGACAGAGAAAGAAAGATAGAAGGATTCGGTTGTTTTCTTGTTCAGCTACCATGTACTTTCTTTTCGACCAGGAAGCTTTTTTTAGCCTGCGAAATTAAGAAGCCTGTTTCATCATGGAGTATACCTCTCTTAGCCTTCAGCCTTATCGCAATCGTAGACTTACGTTGCGATTTTGATATTGCTGATAAAGATCTAGAATTGTGATTGATATTTGGACGCGAATTGGCAGCTCTAGAACTACGCATCTCTCGAAATGGCGGCGAGGTTTTCGAGATTGTTTGATGATTGGGATCAGGATCATAGGGATATAACTATGCTAGAGTACGGGTAAGAGAAGCTTAAATTTTTTCTTACTTTTAGCTTTCGGCGCATTGACTAAGGAGAACAAACTGTGATCGGATGAACATTATATTGGAGATTTGTTTACTAACAGTTGAATTGGTGGTTTAACAGCCCTGATGTTAATGATTCACCACCCAGATATCATTCTTCGCAAAACAGTACGGAATATATATCCCCATCAGCAGATCTATCCGAAAGACCAGACCTACCAGAACCAGTCCTCGGATCTACAACTCCTTTCTCACCCTTCGACGATGGAATCTCAACTCGACGTTTACTGGATGGTAGAGGGAGCTATGCCTCTAGTTACAGCCTATCTTTTCCCTCCGCACACGACTACCAAGCTTTGAAAGATGTAGGGCGAGATAGTCTTATAGATGATCCATCTCCAAGTGAAGCACGTCTACGAAATGGTTCTGGCGTGACTTCAAACATGAAGAGAATATGGAGCAAATCGACAGCTTTCACGAAAGCACGTCCTCAATCTTCATTTGATGGTCATTTTGCGCAGGGGAAAGATGGGTGGTGGAAAAAACAAATGTTGGTAGATCGGAGTTTAAGATCAATGGCAGGGTTTACGTTTCTTTGTGCTATTATCATGTTCATCATAATGGTTGCGTACTTACCTGCGTTTAATTCTCGGTTGAATAAACAGAGTACGAGCGTAGGTGGAAAAGATGGGGAAAGCTGTGAGAGTATGGAGAGTAGAAACATTGTGAGTAGGATTGTTATATACAAAGGCTTGGGAAGCTTGCTAATGGGATATTTGTGTAGGCTGTTCATCTTTTTATCAACATTGCAGCGACGATGATTTTGGGTTGTTCGAATACCTATCAGCAGTTAGTAACTGCCCCGCTAGTTGAGGAGATCCCATTCATTCTCTCGAAAAAGGGTGATGCAAAATGCGGTACAAACTCACCCTGGAATATCAATGTTAAAAAATCGGGAAAGTTAAAGGCTTGGGCATCATGGTTATTACTTATTTGCACTTCAATTGTATGTTTCAAGCGAGCTTTGATCAAGGGGTACTTTTATTGATTATTATGCAGCCAGTTCATTTTCTCGCAAATTCGGTCATCGGGCCTTCGTTTTATGTTGAGATGCCAACGAATGTCACGTATTCATACAATCAAACTTTCTCCTTGACTCCCTATCAATCGAACTATTACGGCCCGGCTTACAACTCAGACTCTTACGATTCTGCATGCGTAAGTCAAAATTCTTTTTGTACCTTTTTAGCATTACAAAACAGAAACCTTGGGTTTCAACAGGCTGGACTGTAATCCTACAAGAAAGAAGTCTTTTATTAAGAAAGCCAAATGAAATTTTCAAATCAAGCATGATCGACTTGTTCTCGAGGTTCATTTCGTACATTGAAGGTCCGCATCCAGAACTAGATCTACAACTAGGCTTCCCCGGATTTTCCATTTTCCAGACTAACAAAGCTTGTAAATAGTGGACTGCTTTTAGATCCGGGTTATACGTATTGCCGAACAACATGTCTCAATTAAGTGGCCAATACAATACTGGTGTTTTAGGAAATTCGAGTAAGTACTCTCAATTCTGCTTGTAGACTCACACACAACGCTCACAAGTGACTTGTAGCTTCTTTCAAATCCGTTTCTGTCACCTACAATCAAAATTGTACAGAATATAAAGGAACAGCTACTGTCGATGAAGCTCTAACAGAGGTTAATTACACCGGCTCGTATGTTTATGGGGGCCAATATAAAAAAGGGGATTGTGCCTTGCGATCAAGTGTTTATTGCGTATTGGAAGATGAACAACCAAAGAAATGTCGGTTGAATGTTCGAATGCAAGCTTGTTTCAGTACGTACTCACTTTTATCCTAACTTTATGGTCTCCATGTCCTGACAGATATCAGCACTTTTTGGCTGTCTTCTAATCAAAGCCATATATATGATCGGGCTGAATTATCGAGCAAGACATAGGGTTAAGAATCATTGTTTAACATATGGAGATGTGATAGTCGCATCTGTCATAAACCCGGATTTAAAAATTCACAATGAATGTTTACTTAATTCTGGAGATGGTTATCGACACAAGGTGACACATCAATGTCATAAACATTGCAAAGACCCAGTTCCTTCGACCACTGGTGATGATATAGGTCATTGTCAGGTAATGTGATCTTGCCATTACCTTTTACATCTTACTAAACTCGTCTTTCCACAGAAATGCAAGAAGTTTAATGAGACTGATAAAGCTGCTGGTGAGCTCTAACAATCCAGTCTCCGTGATTTTGTGTCTAATGCATCTAGATTTACCACATCCAACCATAGCAATCAAATACAAACGCTCACTCCTCTCCAATCTTGGCTCTACCGCCATAACTCAGATGATAATCCTAATGTTTTGTTCCTTCGCCATGGTTGGCGTCTCCATCATGCTCATTACTCTCATGGTCAGCACGACATCAGACTACAACCACTACTGTCACAATCCCGCTTACCACCGGGAACTCTACAGCGAGTGCGAAATCTCACTCTCCCAAACCCTCAAACAAAACTTTGGCACTTGGGGAGGTTTCTCTTCCAGCGCCACATTAGCATCCCTCCCATCCGACAAAATCAGCAGCGAGCTAATCGCCTTTGCCATCTCCAACGGCGCCCAATTTCTCTTCAGTCTCCTCTATCTCCTCCTCATCTACAACATCACGCTTATATCCATGGAACACGAATGGGGCACCTTTGAAACCGAGCGCAAGAAGCCCCGGGCGACCATCGTTTCGGGAACCCCCTTCTCCCAATCCTACTTCCTGCAACTCCCCTCCAAAATCCTCATGCCGCTCATGACCTTCGCATCCGCCATGCACTGGCTCCTCGGCGAATCCATCTCCACCGTCGAATCCATCTACACGGATCCGGCATACGGCATCGAGCACTCAGTCTATTTCGTCACGTACGCGGCATATCCCATCTTTCTGAGCACGGTGCTGATGATTGGCCAGACGGTCATCTGTTGGTGGGCTTTTACGTATAGGAGAGAAGGATTCATTCCGCAGATGTATGGCAGTATTAGGGCTTGCTGTGCTAGTACGAGTGAACTTGAAGATTTTGGGAGGGGTGGGATTCAGTGGGGGGATTGTGAGTTTATTTTTCCTTCTGCTTTTTGTTCTCTCGTAGTTTCGTGATTGTGCGGAATTTTTGACTAATTCGCTTGCGTGTGATAGTGGGAATGGGTGAAAGATTCAGACATGCTGGCTTCTCGGCGGATGGTTAGTCCATTTTTCCTTTCTCCGATATTTCGATCCCTATTCCCTATAATTCACCTACCTCCTCAAATTCATCTACCCATCCATACATTCATACATTCATCCATTGATCCATCCATCCATACATACTAACTCCCCCCTCCAGAACCGGGTAAAATCATCCCCGCAGAACTCTACTGCGGTCGTGGTTAACAACCAATTCCCAATACCCTATTCCCATGTATAAATATAAACACAAACAAACCCACGGGTTCTATGTACGATACGAAGTTACGATTTGGAAATAATCGATAGATAGGCGTTTTTGTTTTCGTTTTCGTTTTCGTTTTTGTTATTGATTGGGTGGTCATCTGTGGATTGGTGAAGTGAATTGATTGAGATGAGATGAGATGAGATGAATCGTATACCTATCCAGATAGGGACTTTATACTTGTATTCCACAAGCATTTGAACTAGACAATAATAAGCATCAGATCATGACGATGAGATGAGATGAGGGAGGAATAGAATATCAAAATATCAAAATACGCTACAGATTTTGAGAATTTTGAAATGGCGAGGGTGAAGGAGATGCACATACCCCGTGTTTGTTTGATTCATCGAGAACTCTTCCTTTCCTATCCACACGATCCTATATTTCTATTGGATTTGATGTCGGGATCGCTGTTGAATAGTTGGTGTTGAGATGGGAGTTTTGTGTTTACTGATGCATGATTCAAGTCATTACTCGGTGATTGTCTAGGCATGGATTGAGACGACATGAGGGAAGTCTCTAGTTCAATTAATTTATTGTGTTTTTTTTTTAAGTGGATGAGATGTCTGTCGCAGGATGTACTTTTTGATTTTGATTTTATTGGGATTGATTGATCTCATTTTATAAAATCTGAGAACTATTATTAGTATAAAATACGAGGAGTTATGATTTGGTTGGATATTGGAGAATATAAATTGGATTTATAAGTATGAATTATTTGAAGAGGAAAGCCAAATCACACCGTAAATACAAATTCAATTCAATTTAAATTCATAGAAAAATATTTATTATTATGCGATCTATATCGCTGCTATGAAAAGTACGCAAGCAGACTAGAGTACACCAAAGCGCCAATATGTAGTATGGTATCTCTCGCTGGAAAAGTACAGATGGTATAAAGGAAATGAAATGTCGTAGCGGTCGTATCATTATGTAAGTCCTCCTCTCCTCCCCTTCCATTACTAGATTCAGTTTCATCTAGCTCACCAATTTCTCTTTCCAAATGCAAACTGTTCACTTCTCCATCTTCCTATTTCATCAAAGCCCAGGGCCCTTCCCTCAATAGCAGAACCAGGATATCCACCTAGTATCTGCTACGTCTCTGCCAAAAGTGTCTCTGAGCAGGTCTCACACCTCCGACATACCCCTTCTCTCCAATCGCACTCCTCGTCTTCTTCTTGTGCATCCTCTTACTCAAACACGTAACGAATACCACGACGGCGCCCAAAAATCCCGCAATCATAGCCGCCAATATACACCAGATACCCACGCTGAAGTACGCGTGACTTCCGCTTCCATCTCCATTAACATGGTTTTTAATGATTGCAAAGAGTGCAAAATCGCACGCCATGGCTACCAATGCAGTGATGAATGCGATGCTAGAGACGAGAGCCGCGAGGAAAGAACCAATGAGACCGGCGCCGAGTGCGAGGAGAAATGCGATAAACATGACTCCGCATGCGACGGGGTGGAGAATCATCACGCGGGTGAGGGCTTTAGTGGTGTCCTCGCTGGCGGTGCTGAAATGGGTGGATTCGATTTGGGACATGATGGAGGCGGGGTTGTAGCCGATTTGTTTTTTGGTGCAGTAGTCGTTTCCATTTCTGTTTTGGGGTAGAGGTTAGTATGATATTCCTTATATTGGGTTGATGTCTTCTCGTGTTCTCGGGTGAGATGAGATGAGGGAAGATGAAGGAAAGAGAAACTCACGAATCAACATCCAAAACACAATATCCAAAAGTACCAAATGAAACCACGGAATTGTGGGAATCGGTTCCATTTGTCAATTTAACCTTCATGATTGCGATATCATTGATGACGGGAGCGGAAATGGTGGTTATGAGGAGGAGGATGGAAGATGCGAAGAGGAGAAATGTACCGATGTGGTGGAGGAAACCGGTCGCCATTTTGAAGGTTGGGTATTGAGTTGATGTTTGAGTGTTTGATGGAAGATGTGGAAAGTAAAGAGAGAGAAAGGAAGATAAAGTCCAAAGTCGACTAACTTTGACTCTTCTTCAAGTCTGGATAGATGGATAGATGGATAGATGGAAAGTTACTTTGCGTGTAGATACTCTATCTCTAAAATAAGAAAATGAAGGGGTCTCTTAAGCTTTTAATATAAGTTACCTATTATGTTCTTGTTCTTGTTCTTGTTCTTGTTCTTGTAACCAACCCAACCTACTCAAGAGAAAGTGACATATGAAAGTGGTGCGTTGGTCGCATATCTTGATTCTTGATTTGAGACCTTAAGGTTATTGGAAAGGAAAACAAAAAGGTTCACAAACAAGGAAATAAAATATTTTACATGGGTCGGTCAGCAGGGTGGTGGTGATATTGATTGATTTGATTGATTTGATTGATTTGATTGATTTGATTGATTTGATTGATTTGATTGATTTGATTGATTTGATTGATTTGATTGATTTGATTGATTTGATTGATTGATTGATTGATTGATTGATTGATTATTGATTGGGGGTCTTTTTCTTGGGTGGCCCATCGTCATAGCTTTTGGCCTTGGTGTGGATGGGAAGGGAAGGGAAGGTAAGGGAAGGGAAGGGGAGGGAAGGGAAGAGATGGGAAGGGATGGGATGGGAAGGGGTTGCATGTACCGATATGCATGTTGGGAAAATACTACGTAGGTACCGAGGATGTGAATTATGAGAGTGAAGCGTGATGTGAGTGAATGAGAAGTATAATAGAGTGAAGCGTGATGTGAGTGAATGGGAAGTGAGAGTGAATGTTGGTATTGAGAAATAGTAAAGTGTGATTGTGAGCTCTTATTATTCTTCAGTTGCCTAGGTAGGTACCCTGTTTTGAGTGAAGTGAAGTGAAGTTTCACATCATCCGAACCTTCTTTTGACAAGACACCGGTTTATGTCATCATGTCACTGTCATACCTTAAAATGTCAACTATTTTAGCTGATGCTGGGGAAAACTACAAACAACGGGCGCACTAGAAGGTAAAGACTTGGTAGTAGCAGCGTGAGTGTAAGATAGTAATTGAACTACAGTACATATTTACACTATGAACATCAATTATCTCGTGAGGACACACGAGTATACAAGATATCTATCTACTCAAGACATAACTTACATTTATTCTCTGAATCGAAAGTATATCTTCACATTCCCATCAATATTTAATTCTTCCATTTCATCATGCATTCACTCATTACCAGGTACTTGCCCGTCCGTCCGACCAAGTGTCTGTCACCTACTAGGTAATTGATGGAAAAAAAGAAAGAAAAAAAAAACTTGCCGGCCCCCTTGTAAGGCTGCACGACCCTTTATCAATAAAGGATGAGATGATAATAAATGATAGATGACGTAGTAAATTCAGGGGTTCATGTAGTGGCGTGGTCCCTACAGAATACCTAGAACCTAGTAGTTAATAAGTACTCTTGTCTATTTACTATTCGGGAAAGTCTATGAGTTTAGGGGTGTATGTATGGCTTGAAGAGTCCAGAAAGGAAAGACACAGAATATATTAAACTATTCCTTCATTGATGATGCTTACTCGAAATTATCATTGGCTTGAGATAACTTAGAGAGGTACCCCAGACTGTTCTTGGTTGGAATTGGGGAACTGGTGAGTTGGGAAATTGTCGGTCTAGAATATTGAATATGGAAAGTTCATGCTATGGCCAACATCATTGGATTCTCTACCCACCGGGCACAACCCATTCGTCAGCCAGGTGCCATATTAAGTTCCATCTGCCGTGTGTCTAGTAATATCTGAGGCAAAAACGCTGGCTTAGTCATGTGATAGCAATCATAACATCTAAAGCCACCTCTCAGTAATGGATCGCTAAGATCAATCTGCAATTAACTTTCGTGGCTCAATAATAAAATACATCATCATAAAGAAGGGATCAAGGAAGAAATTGTCACATTCTCTCCATCGCCAAACAACACTGTTATCATGGATTCTATGAATTACGTGGAACCACATCAGCCTAATATTATACTCGAATCTCATTCATAATGTTGCGACTCGAATCAGAAGGAAGCAAGGGGAGTTGGTGGGGCTCTTGTTTATGGGGTCCAAAAAGAAAGACGGTACTACCGGTATTTCTACTGTTCACAATACCAAGTATTGCTGTGCGTACTCGAGGGAACAATGAAAGCTTCTCAAACAAGTGGAACAACGGGCAGCTTACTCGCTCCACATCATTCCAAAGAATGCCATCCCCATACGACCAGACCCTCAAACCCATCACCAAAAACCCCCATCAAAACCCATAATAAATCATCATGGCCCGCAAGGCTTAGATCGATCTATGAATTAAAGCTTAAATCCAAAGCCAAGACTGAGGACCCATCAAAATGAGAAGTTTGATAGTATCAACCTCAATGGGAGTTTTCAGCCAATATCATTCCATTCCATAGTGTTTGTGGGAGACCAGTGGATGATGATTCGTGCGCAGGGTAGGTGAGTATGTTGATTGCTTCTACATACTGCTCGCTGAAAGCGTTGTTGTCGTTTACCATACAGAATATGGTACCCATTCGGTAATAAGTCTTTTTGGGACAATAACATATTTTTCTATTCTATCAAGGCTCAAATACTATCATCAACAGTGTCGGGTATTATCAAATCTCGCTTCAAAGTCTCATGTACAGAATAAAACTCCTCATCGGAATCAATCGATACACCTCACAGCTTTCCGCTCACCAAATATTCAACCACACGTCAACCTCCACCAACTTTTCTCAACTCAAAATATACAATATGAATATCAATTTATGTACAACAATACCCCCGAGTTTCATTCCCTAGGTCAATTTAAGAAGCGCTTTCGCATTCTCGTATGCCAACTTTGTCTTGGTAAGTGTGTTCATCTCCAAACGGTCAAACCATCCCGCAATCTCCACCGTGTCCTCGAATGGATAATCCACACTAAACATTACTCTATCCTCTCCCGTTCTCTTAATCGTATCCACCACCGTTCCTGCATCTTGTACACCTGCAGTTGTAACCCAGAAATTACGGATCCAGTATTCTTCCATCGTAAGCGTGCTGTTGAACAAATCTTTATTGAAATGTCTCAATCGCTGATCAATACGTGGAAGGAAAAATGGAAGTCCCTCTCCACAATGTCCGAGCACAATTTTAAGAGTAGGGTATTTATCCAGAGTTCCTGAAACCATCAGACGGAGAGCATGAGCACCTGTCTCGGAGGAAAATCCCCAAGGGGATGAACCCAAGAATTCATAGCCTTTAACGCTGAGAAGTTGACTAGGGGCTGGCATACGGGGATGCAAGTAGATGGGAACATCCAGCTCGACTACTTTTTCGAGGAAAGGCTCCATGCTCGGGTCGTCGAGATAGACGATATCGTTGGCGGTACCGTTGATACCTCCATTGTTAGTGTAGCCTCCGACAAAGGATCCAACACCTCCGAGTTCTTTGACACAGCGCTCGAGTTCGGTGGCGGCCTTGGAGGGTTCTTGAAGTGCGTTGCTACCTATTGGTTTTGTTAGTCTCGTTGCAAGTTGACGGAAGGTAGCTGTAGGTTACTTACACCAAAACTCGAATCTCCCCGTGTAATTCGCATTATTCTTATAATTCTTATACAAATAATCATTCACATATCCGGCGGCATAAGTCGCATAGGTAGCATTGAAAACTCCCTGGATACCCGGGCCTCCAAATGTCAAAACGGAAATGCTAATGTTTGCAGCATCCATATTGGCAATGCGCGAAGGAATATCGAGCATTTTCTCGCCTACGTCGGCGATGTAGACCGAATCAGAGTATTGAGGTTCATTGGTGTTGGGATAGTAAGGGACGGTATAGAGACCGTTCAGGAGATCATTGCCAACGTGTTCTTCGAGGGCAATTTTACCCGGAATGGATGTTGAAGCATCGTAGAAAGTTGGACGACCAGAATTCAAAACGGTTTCTTGAGGTGTGTAGTCCGTTGCTGATATGGAAGAAGGAGTGAGGAGAAGAGTTGCCAAAGCAGCTTTTCCAAAAGTACGAACGAACGACATGATTGCAAAGGTATTGAACAAAAAGATACACTTGAACTCAAACTCAAACACTATTCACAAACACACAATCTCTCAAACCCAAGACCTCTAGAAAATCCTCATCTATTTATCTCTCTCTCTCTCACTCTTTCTCTCTCTCACCATCGATCTCTCGCCCCCCAAACCCTAAAATTACAACCCGGAACCACATTACTCCATGCGGACGCGTCCACCCTCATCCCTACTCCCACCACGCCCCGCACTTCCCCATACGCATATTTTGCACCGCCCTTTCCGCATCTACTTCTACAAATGCTTCATTCCCCGGCTGTCCCCCCGATACGCGAACTAGCATCTTCATCCTTCCCCCTTTCTGATTTGAGGAATTGCAAATTATTCAATCTTATTGACTTCGTGCTTGCCACACGTTTTACGCAGATGTAGATCGCAAATCAATATGTATAATATAATATATAGTATCTGGTCCCCATACCTAGATAGGAGGTGCATGTTTTTGATACTAGGCCACGGAAACGAACATAACCTGACCCACATCTAAGAAAAGAAGCTTTGGTCCGAGTGGACGGATTCGTTATTTACGGTCTAGTGCGATTCATTGGGTCGGTCTTGCATCGATCGAGAATAGGCCGGTTTCTGCTTCGTTTTCGCGGATCGCATCTGAGCTCCTCTCTCTCTCTCTCTCTCTCTCTCTCTCTGAGTATTTGTATTTGTGTGTGTGTTGATCATGGTATGGCATAGAGAAATTAATTGTTGATTTCTTGAAACGCATGGTTGAATTTTTCGGGTATGGTATTGTGCATTCTACCCGCATTTCCCGAAAAGTGGACGGCGCTTATTTTTAGAAATTGGTTGACCTTGGGTTAATATCTGAGGAGATTGTTTGAGGGGGAATCATTTCTTGTATGCCTAGGTAGGCAGCTGTCGCTTTTGATTGATGTGGTACAAAGTAACTACATTTTTGAATTGTCGCATCAATGTTTTCTCATCGTTGTATGTACTGAGTAGTGATGTGAAGTTTTTGATGATTGCAATGAATATTTGGTTGGGATGTGTATTTCATTTCTAATTATGTCTTCGGGATTAGGAAGCTCAAGGAGTGTCTGATAACGAAAAAAGATATCTCGAATACACAGGATAAGAATCGATAACTAGAAAGAAATGAAATCGACGATTTCGGGTATAGAAAATATCGATTGGTCATCAGTATGACTGTCATTGCCCTTTCATGCGAGTTGCCCTCGGAGGGGTGTTAGCATACTGCTGTCTTGTTAGGCGCCAATGCATTTGTGCTCAGCCAATCCTCTTTCATGAGTATATTAAACGACTTTCCATATACGTATAGGGTTGCATTCACGGAATTGCACCACGTGTCTACGAGTTCATTTATGAATTCTCTTTCACTTCATCTTCAACAGCACATACACTTCTTGAATAAATGATCGAATTGCAAGTGCACAAACATGTCGAGCTCTCTGCCTGAACCAATGTACTCTATTCAAGAGGTCTCAGGTAAGGGAAAAGGACTCATCGCCACACGAACAATCCCCATGGGCACATGCATTCTTGCCGAAGAGCCCATCGTCAGGATCCCCGAGGACGCTTCTGATACAGCAGTCTTGCGAGCATCTATACATAAACAAGTCGAAGCGCTCACTGCCACCAAGCGGGAAGCCTTTCTTTCTATGCACAATATCTATGCCAACGAAGCTACCTCGCCGCACCTAGGAATAATCCGAACAAACGCTCTACCCTTTGGGGATTCTGTAAGTGAAGCTGGAATATTCATAAATGCATGTCGCATCAATCATGCCTGCGATAACAACGCCCAAAAAGGCTGGAACGAGAACACCAAACGCCACACCATCTACGCGAAACGAGACATTGAATCAGGTGAAGAGATCACGATTTTCTATCTCGGGGTCCTCAACAAGCGCGAAACTCGACAACAGAGACTGCGCAGCAAATTCGGATTCACGTGTTCATGTCATCTCTGCTCCTTGCCTATCGATCAAAGCAAAGTGGTCGATCGAAAGCTCGAGGAAATTCTCAAACTCGACGACCTCATCAGCCAAGATGGCATGATGGGAATCCTGTCTGTCCCCTTGCTTAAACTCCGCTACGTGGATCAGCAGGTTCGACTGTACAATGAACTAGGACCCAATGATACCGGTCTCCCCAGAGCCTTCTACGACGCGGCGCAAATCTGCATCGCGAATGGCGATTTAGCCCGCGCCAGAATTTTCGTGGAGAAAGCGGTGAGGGGATGGACGGTTCTTGGGGGTGAGGAGAGTCCGAGTGTGTTGCAGTATAAAGCGCTGCTGCGAAATCTGGAGAAGCATGAGCTGTATGGGTTGTCGAAGCAGTGGAAGACGGCGGTGGATGAGGTTCCGACGGGACTTGAGGAGGAAAAGTGGGAGAAGTGGCTGTGGAGGAGGAAGAAGAAGACTAAGAGATCGAGAAAAGCCTCAATTGTGGCCTCAGAGGAGAGTAACTAGAGAGAATTCCTGGCATCAGGCATCTGAAGTCAGGAGACTCTGCTTATGTAGCCATTTCCGCATCTTTGGGTGTTGAGCTGTCACCGTCATTTAGCCCCAAGTGAAGCTTCGTTCATATTCACTCTGTCATTCGTGCCCGTGAAATCAAAAGATCAAATTGCAGAGATGTCAACATACGATTCTGCGAAATTGAAGCCAGTCTCATCTCGTAGATTCGTAATCCAAACGCGATGCATATAATCCGTGCTGTGTATTCCGAAATGTCGATGCAAATCTTATCTGTGAATTTCTTAATTCTCCACACCATTATATCTTAGAAACTATTAGCCTAGTTTACACCGGTTGTTTTCTTAAAGTCGCTCGCTGTAAAGTCCTGAGCGCGGAGTTGATACGTAGGAGTTCAGATTGCCGAGAGCACGGTATTATCCACCGAAATTGCAGGCTCTGTGTGACGTCTGGATCGAGACTCGAGTTCTCGAAACATGCCGGAGAACATGGTAGCGTTTCTTTGCATCGGGATATCGATCATGTGATCAAAGAGGGCACTGTATTAGCTAGTGCAGCGCTAGCGCTTCCCTATATTAAGTACTAGTTTCTCATAGATAATAATGATCAAGAACGAATACAACCATAATAGACTAAGATACTTTACACTTATCAACCAAGTTGATACCAACACTTTGTATCCATTCTTTAGAAATGGAGCGAAGACAAGCATATTTCTAGAGCTAGAACTAGACGCTTGCTGTCGATGCTTGAGAAGACTTCTGACATCAGGTAATCCAAAACTTTTCGCTCTTCTCTCTCCACTGTGGTTCAGCGACCTCGTTATTCATAAATCCATGGAGATAACAATTTCCTACGAGCTCCCACTGCTCATCTGGTAAAAATACTTGCTCTTTGTTAGGTGAGTACACGGGTGGTCTCGAGGACTGATCTGGTAGGGCTGGTCGGAGTACGATAGGCATCCTGAGCCCATCGAATATAGCCACAATATCCCCTCTCTTCACAAGTATTGGACCAATACCTAAATGCCCTGTTTCAGTTATGATAAAGTTCCCACCTCTCCGATACGACTCTCTTGGCATGTTGAGGGATTCTAAATTGACCGGAAGGTTCGAGCTATCAGTCTTGTTTCCGTGGGCGCTTTCAAAATTCATCCACCAAGTATAGAGACCTTCCAAACCATTTTCCACTTGTGGAATCCCCTTCATCGACCCCAAGATTGCCATTTCCGAAAGTATCGTTCCTACGAAATTCTTTGTCACGTCCTCAATAGTAAGGGATTTGTCGGTCGGCAAATGCTTCAATAGAAACTCTTTCAGGGTTATAAGATGTGCGGGATGAGAATTCCAGATGTTCTCTAAAGAATGCAAATCATCTCTACCAGCGAAAATTGTCGATAAATCGTCGGCGATGATATCAACTCTTACACCTCCAAGCCCAATAAATGGTAGGCTTTCCTTATCGTAAGAGAGACATTTCGGAAGACTTGTGGCTGATTGGAAACCTTCGAGTGAAAGTTTACCCCCCGATTGAGTGCACCTCCAGTCAGGAACCCAACTAGGCAGTCTGACAGGTATACCCTGACGAAGATGACTCGTACTATCGCGTATCCTAAGAGATTCTTGGAGAAAAACTTCAAGGTCAATTGATTCCAAGGCTTTGAGTGCAAATTCGAAGTAAACGCTTTCCACAGTGCCTTCATAGTTCACCTCGAACCCAAAATCGTCATTGGATTTTAACCCCAGTAAGCCAAAGATTTTATCCATATCATTATAACAAGCTTTCAGAGGCGAGAAGTTGGCCACGATATCGAACAGATTGCATTCGAACAAACGAGTCTTGTTTCCTCCATGACCAGTCAAAATACTGTGAAAGTTTTCTCGGAGATCATTCAGAAAAATCAGAGGTATCCAGATCCTAGAGAACTCAAATGTAGAGCTTTTTCGAGCTAGCGTAAGGTAAACCTTCATAGATAGTATTAATGTATCTAAATCCAGAGTTTCACGTCCCCAGAATACTTGGACTTTTCCCGGAAGCACAGCCTCCTGGATGATCCAAAGGCGTTCAAACCACGGTAGCTGGATTAAAGTAATAATCGAAGGGCTAATAGAATAAGCCAAGTGCAGGATTTCAGATCCAGCTTGATCCTCAGGAGGTAGTTCTCTAAGCTTCTGGAACACTTCGAAAAAGCTGTCATCTCGATTGATTTCAAAGAGTTGATGTTCAGCAGCCATCATTTCGAGTTTACCGAAAAAACCCTGGGTATTGCTGTGCTCTTTCCCTAGCCAAGCCAATGTACGCTTGGTATTCTGATACAACTGAGACATCAATTGGACTTGATGTCCTTTTTCAATATCATTCTGCTGGTTGATACATACAGCATCGACCCATAATTGTCACCGACGATCGGAATATCTGAATTGGCGCAGAGCAGCAGCAAGGTTCGTAGTGATACTCAAGTAACCGGATGGAAGATATAGTCGTTCAGGGAATACTGGCGGGCCCCAAACATACGATACAGCTTCGTATAAAGGTTTATCCTCCAGCTTTGCAACGCTCAGCGTGCAGTGTAATGTGTCAAGGTTGGATTTTATAGGTGGCAGGAGGTTGAGGATCCTGATTTCTGTCCTTGATCTGATTTGGCAATCAGAATACTTAAATTTGATATTGTCTTCAACCTCAGGTATTTGTTCGGGGAGTTCTTCTTCCATGGTCTAATGATATCTGAAGAGATGCGATCTCGCTGTTTGGAAAGCGTTGACAATTAAGAATAGAGGGATTTCGTGGCCGGACTTAAAATGAGCAAGTGATTTGTGTCAATTAAGAGATGATGCGTAGTACTGAGTAATTATACTTCGCTGCAACGGCTTTTTGCTTCCCTTCAAGCTAAGCTGCACAGCCCTGTACAGCCACCACCACTGTACTCTCACCGTCATTTCGACGTAACATTGCTTCAACATAATTTCAGGCGCTTTCTTTTCCATGTTGGCCGCAGGTGAGGGCATACCCAAGATGGTCTTATGGTTCTGCCTACAGACCTACATAGCCATCGAGTGTTTTCATAGTATATAGTCCATCTCCATTTTTTCCGATGTTACTCTCGCTTGATTTTTACTGTATCTCGATCAGATCACGTCTCTTTGA
Source organism: Botrytis hyacinthi (assembly GCA_004786245.1). Classification (NCBI taxonomy): domain Eukaryota; kingdom Fungi; phylum Ascomycota; class Leotiomycetes; order Helotiales; family Sclerotiniaceae; genus Botrytis; species Botrytis hyacinthi. Next base: position 4,338 of record PQXK01000227.1, on the reverse strand, counting down.
TTGGTCTACTGACTTGTCAAAGATTCATACTTGATCAAATTATCCCCTGATCGAAGATCCGATGGCACAAAGCCATGGGGAGATCGGGAATCGAGTAAAACGGATTATATCTCTCCAGATGGAAATCACCCACATACCTTTTCAAAAAAACAAAACTGTCATCTAATCGAGGACAGATCTCATTTTCGACTACGCTTCTGAAATTTCATCTGTCTTCAAGGTTTGGATCAGATTGAGATACTTTGAACATGGCTGATAGAATCCTTTCGCATGCAGCTGAATAGAATGGAGAATTTAGACGTTATCCCACTAGGATGCAGTGCACTAGGGTACATTGACTTTTCCGACGAATGGATGGTGAGCAATATTCAATGCTTCAATGAATGCCATGTGATATACGGGACTGATTACTTACTACTCGCATAGGGATGTAGAGCCAAACCTTATCTAGAAGGTAAATATGGTTGGCCAGATAATTTCAATCAAGAAGCATGGGACGAGAATCGTGAGCGCATCCGGAAAGAGATTGAAGAGGGATACGAGCGTTTGGGTCGACGAAGAGTGTTAAAGTTTTGGTAATTCTCCCAATAAGGTTTTGAAAGATGCATCACCAAATCAGTTGAATGTTAAACAACATTAATAGATCGTTTCTTGGAACTCTTGCCATCAATCGACCTCCGTGTCCAACTAGACTCCGGCCATCTCATCGAAGTCAATGAAGTGGAGAATACACAAGGCTTGAAGACCAAAAACAAATTACTGTCTCCATTTCCACACGTGATCGCAATGTATGCAGCTGTTCAAGCTACCTAGTTGAATTCCACAACCAAAAAGGCAAGTGCGATATATGAGATGATAGGCGTGATTCAAAACGACCATTACCCACGGAAATTCTCATCCCGCTCTCATTGCGCTGTTACTCACATAAACGATTAAATATCAGGATACGACACCTCAGCTACCGGTACTCTAACGTAGATGTTGATTGTCGAATAAGGGGATTTTGTCGAGATTGGAAAATAGCCAAATGTTACAGACGTAGAAAGTGCTTGACAACATAGGTGATACTCAGCGTAGAAGGAAGACTATAGTATCCCACAAGTGACCAGCGGCTACGACGAGGTAATTTTTAGATTGTGGTTACAATTCGTAAGTCACAAGACTCTATGGAGATTATTGGTCCTTTTGTCACATGACTAAGCCATATTCGACTGAAGCATCACCTTTGAGATGAGATCTTCCATAGCTAACTATCACTGCCTTTTGTACCTTCTCTCGCAACTATTCTACCTGTCAACTAGATGGCTTTCCCAGTGGGTATTCGTTTGCTAACCCGTTCCCGAAGTTTGCGAAGTAAGTCACAATATATACCAACAACTTCAGTTTTGAGTCTTCTCTTACCAAGAGCTCTGATATTCCTGCATCGACAATAGGACTCTCAAAGCTCTGGTCCCAAGGGCCATAGAAAAACATTTCTCCATGTTCTTCGAGTCAGACGAAATTGTCGCACATACTTTAAGATCCCAAAGTTTCGCCCAACATTAGGTTTGCAGCGGACTCGAGTTTGACACTTTCAAATTTAAAATCGGAGATCAAGACCACAGTACCTACTTGTACGGCAAATTTCAATGGTTGCTTTACCGTAGGCAACGATAGTGTGGTGCCCAAAACAATCGTGGCAGCTGTGGCTGCCGAAACTTCTGCTGCCTCTAGAGTTCCGGTTTCGATCTAACAGCGAGCCAGGGTAATAGATTTCGGGAATTTGATCTTGTAGAAAATTCTACCGATACGAAAGTTTTTTTATGTAAATAAAAAAAGTGCGCCTCTTAGAACGAAATCAGTATGGGCGTTGGTAGTTCTTCCGTTTGGTTCGCGCGTCTCTTCTTTCTCCAGATATCTGCTCATTGTGAAATTGAAAACAGATCGAATGGACACACATACTATACTAGAGGCATGAGAAAGCTTGCTCGAATGGGAATAGTACGAGCAGTTGTGAGTCCTTTCATATCCAGTAAAGTAAAGCACTGGATAATTCTCCGTGAGCCCCCAGCCATGTATGATGGTTATTTTATCATACATGAAGATTAAGCTTTGTACTCCGGATCCGTGGAAAATCAATTTGTGCTCTGCTCCGTACACTGCTTACTTCTCGCTACCCCCATTGTTGGCTCAATGAGCTAACATTCCGCCTTACAATGGCCAGCTGATTAATATACGCTAACCGCTTAAAGGTGATACTCACGATGTGCTCCGTCATCGCCCCATATTTATGGAATGAAGCCGCTTTGCTTGATAATTGATTTTGAATCTCACCCTTCTCATCCTTCACATACCATTCATTATGGACAGTGTGTCAAAAGAGAAATTAAGTGATTTGTCAACCCGAAAGACTTCACTGCTTAAGTGGGTAGTGAGGTAGTTTATTGCGATGGATGAGTGATAAGCATGCATAAGTTCATGCTCGGATCGTCAAAATACCGGCTCCGCGTGCATAAATTCTTCGGAACTTGTTCATAATTACTTTAACGAGGTCAGGGGAAATTTCATACACGATACCTCATGGCAGCAGCCACGACTATATAAGGAGGCCAGTCGCCTTGAGCAAGAATTCATTCAAACATTCAGGAAGCACTCAAGTATCATCAACATCAACAGAACTCAACTCTCGCATCTCAAACATCAATCACTTAAAAACAAATCACCTCTCACAAAATGGGTCTCAAACTCTACGGTATGCGTCAAGCAACTTGCACTCAGCGAGTACTCACTACACTCGCCGAGAAAGGCGTTGATTGCGAGTTCATTGTTGTCAACCTTATGAAAGGAGAGCAGAAGTCACCTTCGCATCTTGAGAAGCAGCCTTTTGGAAAGGTTCCCGTTCTCGACGATGACGGTTTCCTAATCTACGAGAGCAGGGCTATCTGCAAGTATCTTGCTCGAAAGTATGCCGACAAGGGTACTAAACTCATCCCCGCAGAGGTGGATATAAAAGGCTATGGTTTATTTGAACAAGTAAGTCTCTGGTCAACGGTTTTCAAGAAGGCAAACTAATACTTCGTTAGGCTTGCTCAATCGAACAGGCTTACTTTGAAACCGAAACCTTCGGTCTCTGGTTCGAACACTTCATCAAACCGTAAGTTCTTACATCCCATTTCAATCCAACATAATATTGACAAAATAACAGTGCCAAAGGATGGGGTGCCACTAGCCCGGAATTAGTTCAAAAACATCTCCAAACACTTGACAACAATCTCGCTGTCTACGACCAGATCCTCTCGAAGCAGAAGTATCTTGCGGGAAATGAATTCACCTTGGCTGATTTGTACCATTTACCACACGGTACACAGGCATTGAAGTATGGATTTCAAGACCTACTCGCAAAGTATCCTCATGTGAACAAGTGGTGGGAAGAAATTCAAGCTAGAGACAGCTGGAGAGAAGTAGTTGCTGCTGCTGCTGCTGCTTAGGTTTATCATGTGTCTCTGCTGTGGCACACAGTTGTTGAGGGCCTACCAATCATCCTCATGCATTGCGGTTGACTACATTCGAGTTGTACGAAAAGATAGCACTGCCACTATTGAAACACTTATTATCATCTTCCCAAGCTCTCTTCATCATTATGCATGTTTAATAATTGATCTGGCTTTTGACATTCGAGATTCTACTTACTTGTACCTTTCTATATATATCTACTTGATTGTTCCCGAATACTGAACTGTATAATGGCCGAGGCTGCTGTTGTTGCCGTCAGCCTTGGTGCGTCGGTTACAAGCTTCATTGGACTGACAGGTCAAATACTTCAAGGCTGTCAATATATTTGCGACTGTTTCGATGTCATTAATGGCGCACCGAAAGAAATACTAAAAATACTTGAGCAGCTGAAATGTTTCGAGAAAGGGCTTCGAAACTTTCAATATACCCTCGAAAAGGTGAAGCAGTCCACAGACATATCAGAATCAGAAGACGGGATATAACTAGCCCTGGAGCTTAGTGGGCTTACTGTCAAAGAACTTCAAGAGTTTGTCAATAATTACAAGCGTAATGGGAGGAATGATTGGTGGAAAAGCTTTAGATTCGCCAAAAAGAAGAACATATTCACCAAATATGCCAGCAGATTCTACCAGGCGAAGATCGATATCATCGGCATACAATCCACATTGAATCTGTAAGAAAAACATTGTACCCTCCCAAAAAAAAGATAGCTGCTCACAATATTTAGTATGATTACCACGGACATACATGTTGGTTCGAGAAGGATACGGAAGACGTAGTACCCACGTATTGCAGGTCCTAATTGTCTAATTGTATTCTATCTGAAGAGCTAGCTATGTAGAGAAG
>PQXK01000226.1:0-62266 GCA_004786245.1 Botrytis hyacinthi | reverse complement strand
AGGATCGCAACGCGCTCCAGGAGCGCCGAAGCTCCTTGACGCTCCATCACATGCGATTTATGTCATGTGACGCGGTGTGTTGGATGCCGTCGTAACATAAGTATATATAGTAATAATAAACTAAATTGATTTGAGATATGATTATAAGGATTATATCTATTTTATATATTCTAATTAGATAATAGAATTGCTTAATTAGATATTAGGATTTATTAATATAATATATTAAGAGAGCGTTTTATAATTATAGGAGTATATACTCTGGAGGAGTATTATGCTTAATCATGTAGTGTTGTATAAGACGGTGATTTCCGTAATATTTACTATATACAATACTTAATCATAGAATGAATAGTTTTACCCCCCACATCGAAATTCGAGCGAATTGTTATAATCTTATAGAATTAAAAAAGGAAGTGATTATTCAATATATACTTGATATGAATTCAAAAGGGTTTTTATCTAAACTTAGAATAATGAAAAATATAGCGAATTATATTCTTAAATTGAGGGGTGTAAAGCGTATTGAAAAGCTCTAAATGTATTAATTCATAAAGCATTAAATCGAATTAAAAATGCATTTTAGTTATGTTTATAACTTTCAAAAAACTCTTTATAAAGATTCTAAGCTTATTGAAAAGTAGTTTCAACTAGTTTCGAATATATAAGCGAAATACAATATTCTCGACTGCGATTTCTACAATTTTGATGAAATGGGCTTTATGATAAATATAATATACCCCGGAATAATAATAACTAATACTGAACGAAATAGCAGAAGTAAGGCAATATAACCAGGTAATAGAGAATGAGCTATAGTAATCATATATAGTAATGGGAAAGATAAAACTATACTCTTATTTCTAGTGGTTTAAAAATAGGTTTATCTTTTTAATTAATATACTAAAACCGATTTTCCTGCGAATTAGACTATTAAACCTATATTTAATAGATGAATAAATAATGAGATGGATTTAGAATGATTGAAATACTTCGTGTTACAACGGATTAGTAACAGCGGCCGAATCGTGAGCATCTAGATTATGATAGTAATATAGATATTAGAAAGTCAGCTACAAGATACTATAGGGATTTAGGCAGTTTAGGAAGCCTTAGGCTTTAGGCCAATATTAATCATAGAGAAATCTAAATCACAGAATGTAAGCCCTAGAATAGTATATTCTAGAAGGAATAGAAATAAGGAACGGAAATAGGCCTAGTTAGAATTAATAATATTTTAGGGGATTAGCCCTAGAACAAAAGGGTAGCTAGGAGAATAGGAATCTAGGGATAAGTGTTATGTAACTCAAAGCCGATTGACTTATCGATCGACTTTTCAATCGACTTGTCGGTCGACTTCAGAACGAAGGTCTATATATAGGGAATGGGTTTCATTATAATATAGAGCTTTGTGCTCAAAAACAATTATTAGTTTCATTACTATAGTTACAAGAATTGCAATCAGTTACAATCTTATTGAATTCCTATTTGAAGTCTAGTCTAAACCACCTTGAGAAATCTCTAGATATTTCCATGTGACCCTAGAGGCAGCTCCCGTAACACTTCGATAAGTATATTAAGAATCAAAGAAAGAGCAAATATCGAATATTGGTGCTAAATAGATATAAAAACTACGAATTAAGAGCTTTTCAAGTATATTGTAAAGAGAACAATATTATATATTTATGTTTACTATTACATTTAAGTTATCTAACTCAATTATTTGATGTAGGTTGTTTTGATAATCTAAAACGTTTATATAATAATTAAATTGATGGATTTATTAAGGCACATATCAATCATATCTCGAAGGTTGAATTCTTTATAGCTTTTAAAGCTATATATAAAGAATCAATTATCTCTTAGAATATGAAATTAGGGTTTCGAGGAATAGGTTTAATATTATTTAATCCTGAAGCTGTATTTTCAAAGTTAGATATTCGAATTCGTATATTTACCCCCCCCTCTTTCGATATAGATCAATAGATCTCTTAAATCCCTTATAATTTAACTGAAGCTTTTTTTCAATCAATATTAGTTAAATCTCGAATAACTCATTATCAATCAAGCTTTTCTATACTTATATTTGAAACTATACTAGCTCTAGCTAAGAATATAAAGAGATTAGCTTATAAGAATATACTTTTAAATATAGAGATTTGTACACTTCAAGCAGCAAATAAAGCATTAAGCAAATATCGATGTGCGAAAAAAACTCAATTACATCAAGGAGGAATGTTTACTGAATAAAAAGCTCTTGATATATTATCTCAATAAAAGATTGATATTTAGATTCAATACGATAAGCATCAAAATAAAGGAAATCCTATTGAGAAAGCATCTTCTAATAGATGCTATAATAAGTATGGAAAATCAGGTTATAATTCAAGAACTTATTAAAACAATGTAATAGATTCTAGATTATTAGATTCTTAATAGTTTTAATCAATTGATTCAATTATTATTGAATAATATAAGTTTAAAGTGGTAAATTGAAGTGAAAGTGATCCACTTGGTGATATGATCCACTCGGTGATAAAACACGTTATATAGGAAACAATAAAATAATGAAACATTTCCATATATCTATTTTGCATTTGGATATATTAATATTGAATATATAATATTATGAATTTTGTTGTCCTGACATCATTCATCAAAAAGACTGAAACATGATTCTATTCGGGCGATAGAGTGTATCGCTTTCATCATTCACATAGAAATCACATCATATTCATCATTTCTCATCAAAAGTTTGTATATGTTTTCATGATTTTAAATATTTTCTTCATCTGAAAATTGTTTTAAGAAGCCATTTCCATTTGGCATTGCTGTCATCCCGAATGTACAGCCATAGAGCAAAACATATTGCAATGAAGTACTTATGATTGAGAGTTTCTTAGGAATCCTCATGAATATTTCAATGTCCAGATGATCCCTTTTTGTTACCCCTCATACCGTCGTAAATAATGATCTCCATATCATCTAAACCTATGCCTATGCCTCTCGAATAACAGTAAGAAGCAGGTCATGACTGCGTGCAAATGTACATTCCGATCCGTAACGCAACCCAAATTGCTTAATGATCGCTGACGAGACAAGAACCCACTTATGAGGGTTTCGAAGTTACAAGTGTAGATATTTTGAAGGAAAAAGTGGTGTTGTGTAGAAAGAAAAAGGTTGCTCATATAAAAACACGTTAAAGGTTCAATATTCGTGAAAGAATATGATGACCATTATTGTGTCTTCTTGGACTACTCTGACATTTAAGTGTGAACTGGTGTGGCAGCATGGCGGTTCCAGCTAGTATTATTCCCAAATCCTCTTCCACCACGGCCACGCCCAGAAGTGTTGTTTGTATTTGAAGGTTGGGTTTCACGAGGGGCGGAGGAAGAGCCATTGTTGCTATCTCTTCCACCACGGCTACCTCTTGGATGTGTTGACGAAGTTTGTCTTGATCCGCCGCGTCCACGTCGCGGGTTGCTTCTAGTCCGAGATGGTGGAAGTTGAACCAATTTAGACTTTTCCTGACCGGGTAGCAAAATTACAAGAGAACCGACATTATTGCTGATCTCCGGTGGAAATTGTATTGATTCTGCGGATGTTGTATCAGACATAAGGAACTTTCGAGGAATATTTCTTGGAGGGGGAGCAAGTTGAAAAGCGTTTGGTGGCGTAGTTTGTGGCATTTTAATGACAGGTAACGAGCCCATCTCTTGTTCCTCAAAGCATTCCTCCGCAGCCGGCTTCGTGTCAAGTGATTCTTGTTCGCCAATCAAATTATCGTTGACGGAGCCAGGGAGGGAAACCACAGTGGCGGTAGAAGTCTGTGACTCTGATGAATGATCGAATGCGCGTCTGCTAGAAGAATCGACAGCAAGAGCATGAGTTCTTGGTGGAGACTTCTTGCCGAACAATTGATCAATTTTTTCCTTCCATTCTCCTGTTTGGGTGGACGAAGGTGCACCTCTGCGAATGTCGTAAGAAGTTGACCCAGCCCGCGCAAGTCCTTGACGGGCTACCATACCAGGAATTTGACTGATGGCAGGGACTGCAGGGGCTGCGGCCGCGGCTGCAAAAGATGTTGGACGGGGAGGAGCAATTGGTGCAACGATGGTCGGAGGTGGCAATCTAACTACAGGTAATGGAGGTGGTAGAGCAACATGTGGACGTGCAAAGTCGCTATCATAAGCCGGGTGACCAGCCATGGTAGGTGGAGGTGGAGATGGTGATGATGATCGTTCAAAACCATGGCCATTCATCTCTTCAAGGCGAACATCGCGATTGTGGCTCGGGAAGAACTTCGACTCTCGATGTGCACCTGATGCGTTAGTCTCTTGGCCCGGCCATGCATTGTTGTTGTACTGTGTTCGAGACAAATCGGGTCGAGCATTACCGTGAGAAGCATTTTCCGTCAAAACTGAAGGATTTGACGATCTTCCATCAACTAAAGCAGTCGAAACCTTCTTCGTCTTACTTCTCGTGCCATCTTCATTTAATGTAACTTGCTTCCAGGTGTCTTCGTAGACAGGCTGAGGAAGCTCCTCTACAATACCGGCTGCTTCTAATTCACGTTTGCGCTCCATTTCCTCCTGATGTTGTTGATGAAGAATTGCATCCTCTTGTGATATTCTGTCAGGTACACCACCCCAAACTTGTCTAGCCATAGCTTTTCGCTGTTCATCCTCGTATGATCTTGGTGGCTGAGGTACTCTGTTCGCCGATGGAGGTCCGATTGGAGGTGGTCGGGAGTTGTATTGATTTTGACCACGATTTGCCTGATAAGAACCATTACCACGGTTTGCGCCAGGTGGTCCAATTGGTCCTGGATGAGCAGATGAATGAGGCATATCTGAGAGTGATTGGCGAGACATCTCAGGAAGCCTGTTCAATTCTGGATTAAAAGTACCGTTTCCAATTGTTTTTTCATTTGTGGGAGGTCCCCAAATCCGCGAAGATGAATTTTGTGGTGGTGGGGGCGCAGCTGACCATGAAGTGAATCTATCAGCCGGGTAATTTGAAGCTGAATTTCTCTGCCATGATTGTGAATTTCGGTTATCGGGCATAGTTTGTTGCGTAGGCGCCGAAGCACTAGGCTGGAAGACACCATTTGATCGTGAATCAGAGCCAGTAGAATTTCCTTCAATGTGATTTGCATCATCATTTTCATTCGTGATTTCCGATTTGGGCACGTGAGCGTCATTAGAGGTTTCCGTTTCCGTCGATTTGGTCAGAACAGGTGTTTTTCCTTCGCGGGCTTGAATTGAGATAGAAACGCTTTCCTCTTTGACCGGCTCGTCCTTAACCTTTTTCTTCTCTGGAGGTGGACCCATTGCTTCAAGCTTGATCCGGATACGCTCCTTTCTCTCAGCCTCCTCTTTGGCTTCAGCCTCTTGTCTTCTCTTAATCGCAAGCTCGCGGGTTCGTCTCATGATAATCTTTTGTTCTTCCAAAGCATCATCGTCACGTGCAGCGCCCACTGGTGGGCCCTGTGGCGGACCTTGACCATGCATGTGCATATCACCCGAACCTGAAGCAAGTTGTCCATAAGTAGAATGAGGAGATGCATGACTAACAGCTGGCGATGCGCGAGATTGCCATGGTTGACTTTGGTTTTGATAACCTCGTTGCTGATGTTGCTGATTTGGATAGTTTTGACCAGACGGGGAGAAATTTCTTGGTGAAGACGGCGCATCACTTACAGCCGCCAATGAGCCTCTGCGTGCGTTTAACATTTCATGAGGTGGTGGCATATCATGACCGCGGCTCATACGTCTAGCAAAATTTCCACTTCCCCCACTAACATTAGAAGAAGTGCGACGGCGTCCATAATTGCCTTGTTGCGCGCTCGTGTGATGAGTTTGAAAAGCGGCAGATGGCTCTGCGGGTCCATCTTGATGCGATGGTCTTTGAAGGACTGCAGGACCACGAGATTGTCCATCGGATCTAGAAACTCCACGTCGACCCTCATTAACAGGCTCATACCGACCAGATTGCGAATTATAGAGCTCCCGATTAGCATGCGCGTTGCTTTCTCTCCATGTTCGGCTGAAATCATCGGCCGCAATTTCCTTCGCAGGTGGTTGTGGCATACCAGAAAATCCATGAGGATCGCGTTGGTTGAATCTGTTTTGCTGAGATTGTTGGGGAACGTCAATTGCGACAGGGGCCACTTTTTCGACTGGAGGAAGTTGAGCCCATGGAGATTTGACAGGCGTTGGAGGTCCAGGTGGTTTTGCAACGAGAGTAGGTTTTTCGGGAGCACCTTTGAGAACCAATCCAGCTTTTCCGGACCCAAGTCGAGGAGCAGGAGCAGCTATCGCCTGAGGTGCTGGTGATTTTGATGGCTTTGGTGCGGGTTCGGTTTTTTTAATATCCTTTACGAGTGGCGCAGGCTCTGGTACGGGTTCGGGAGGTGGAGGGGGTGCATCATCTGCGTGCGGTAGAGTGATTTTCGTGCCATCCGTCCATTCAATTGATTCAGGTGCCCAATCATCATCATCATCGTCGATATCTGCCCAATTTGCCTGCTTACCAGGGTCGTCGGATTGTAATCTAGTCGCTAAATGAATACCATAACGTTGCTTGAGTTCTTCATCCGTGAATCGCTTTGGCTCTGGTGGGGCAGCAGCTATCATATGTTAGAATATTCCCCCTTTCATCATGTTGTGTAACATACGTCTATTTTTGTTCCACACGGCACTCGCATCCGGAGCACCACCAGCTTTCCCACCATTTGCGGTAGTTGAAGCTCGTGGAGTTGAATCACGGAGGCCACTACCTGATTTTGCGACCAATCTAGGTTTTGGTGTAGTTGAGGTTGAAGCTGTCAAAGTTGTTGGCACAGTACTAGAAACTGCAGGACCTTTATCTCCAGCCTTCGATGGAACTGCAGCCGTGGAAGCTTTCGATGCCAAAAATGTCTTGTTTACTGAAACTGCCTTGAAAGATGGGACTGGTTTCTTAAGGGCCGAGGTTGTTCGAATATGACTACCTTTGTCATCACCAATTTTCGAGGTTTCCGCTTTCGTAGCTTCAGTATCCGATCCTCCATTAACACTGACCTCCGCCGAGTTATTATTGGTGACTTCGAGAGAATCTGAATCCTGTTTACTTCCATCTTTATCCGCAGTCGCTCCATCTACAGAGAGAAATTTGTCGGAGGGGACATCTTGACTCTTAGTTTCAGTAGTGTTCTAGGCGCATGTCAGCATTTTTCGATTAACTGCAAGGGATCATTCGATATTGAGACTAACCAGCTCATGATCAGGAGTTATAGATGACGTCGCGAAGTTCTGAGGAGTGGCTTCAGTTGCCATCATACGTCTTCAAAATGTTTGTTTGGTATCGAAGTAACTGCGCATACGTTGACCCGATCGTATTCCGTGAATGTACAAGCTTTCTAAACCTTGAAGATGTGAATATGGTGGGGGGAATTCGTTTTCGTAAATGTGCGGTTGGCTTGCGACAAATTAGGTAGGATATCCTCAATAAAGGCGGTCGCAATATCTTATATCTTGGGTAGCTGAAATCCGGAGAAGTAGAAGAAGGGAGGAGTCAATGGGAGGAAATAGTGAAGTTGATTTATCTTCTTGCGGGAGACTTTCATACGATACGGACACTATTATGTATCATGTCGAAGTTTAAGGTACGGGCCATTCAAAATATAATTCTAACCTATTTAGGTATTAGCGTGATAATGCTAAGCGTTAGCGTTTGAATCTCCTCGAGGCTGAAGTGAATTTTAATATGAAGAAAAAAAAGGTCAGTGTGTGTGTGCACCCTTGGTAATGACATGTTGTGAATCAGTCATATATCATTTCTTTATCTTTGTTGATATGATAAATTTTCTATAAAATTCATGTTCGGATCAATACAGTACAGAATATAAAATAATACAAATGGATACTTCCAATAAAATATACTCACCTCGTCGTTTTGACATCGAACGAAAGTCAGGTGGTATGGTTCTCTATATTCACGACTCCAATAAGGTTATCTTACGGTTTTGGAGTCACAGCTACATCGGCTGCTCTATCCATGAGATAACCCAAAACATAAAGGTGGGACAAACTCGGGGTGACACATGCGATTGTTACATTGCGAAAAGCGATGGGCCAGTCAATTTTCGTGATGTAGTAATGAGATTTTAAATGGTTTTGAGCTCATTTCCTCCAGCGGCACAGTTCCTTCAAATTTTAGTACGTCGAAGACTGTTCATAGGGTATAGCTGTGATAGTAGAGGCAATGATGTGGAATGAAGGTGCAGTCTAACATCTTCTGGCGGGATTATTGCCTGTTATCCCTCAAAACTTCGATAGAGAGGATGCAAACATGTAATGAATCTCAAGAGGTTTCGAATTGGGTATGTTTGGTAGCCATTGCCTTGCCTATTCAATTGTGCTATGTAAGTGTAGGCTTGTCGAGTTGGAATGGAATCTTCCACCACACGGGCTCGAGACAGGGTAATCATTGCTAGGGTTGTTTGAGGGCATAAATTGCGTCACACCCATTATAATGACCACAAAGCATGAGATCCAACTAACGGCTTGTCTGGTATTCATCTATTCCTTTCCTTATTTACACCCAAGTAACACAATGCCCGCGTATGTTCTCCATCGACCTTCTTCTCTCCTTAATCATCCATCTAGTGAGCATTGTTCTTGTGGTGACCTGCCCCGTATTGTTAGTTGTCTAGTAATTCACAGAAATCTAAAGATGCAAAGGCTTACGCAAGTGGAAGTAGTAGTTTTGAGCATAACCAATACCAACCAAAAAGATCAAGGCGTGAATGATAGGTGTGGCTGAAGGGTTCTTTCCAAAGTACTTGGCTTGGTATCTACCCAACAATCCCTTGGCCTTAACCTCTGGTGCTGGTCCACGGGGAAGTTTCTCGTAGAAGCTAACTACACGTTGCATACGGGCAGCATCTTTGGCAGCTCCAAGTCCCTAGTCCATCGTTAGACATGTTTATGCGGCTAATATTTCGGGTTGTGGTAGTCGATAGAAAACCCGAGAGATAGTGAACAAAAACGGTAGCGGAGAAATGTAACTTACAGATGGAGAGGCAACCTAGTATCGAGTTATTAGTTCGATTCACAAGTGAGAAGTGTGGAGGGGTATAGAGGACATACCTTGGGGGGGATGAGGGTGGAAAGAGCTCTGCGTGTAACGAAACTCATCTTGGAGGCTACCACGAAAAATCAGCCCAATTGATCTTTGCGCAATAAGCAACGTCATTAATTGTATTCTCTGCAATAACACATACCTTTTCTGACGTCGTGATGAAATCTAGGAACGGTGAATTGATGTTGTCTTCAACCTTCCCTCAAATCTCGTTCCGAAAGCCTCCACTAGTGCGCTTATGTAAGCACATCCCGGAGCCTCAAGGAACCTCGAAATCAAACATCCAATAATCTTCCCCTCAATTGCGACTTACTATACACAATATGTCACTCCTCCGTCCTTCAATCGCAGGGCGATTACTGCGCGCAACAGCTCCCACTGGGCTGCGCTCCATACCAAATGGAGTGAGATGCGAATCTGGTGTTCCTCTCACACCTACGAACATGCCAAACCCTAAACGTAAAGAAGGAGAATCATCGATGATCAACCACCCACAATCAAAGGATACACTGGTTAAGCATAACCAACCAGATTACGGAGTGGAGGTTGACCAAGCTGCTTCGTGAGTTTTCCATGGGGAATGCAACAGGAAATTGTGTATGGAAAGGGAGGACAGTTACTGATGGTAAACTGGCAGATTGTTCACACCAATCCCAAAGCGTGTTATGAACGGTAGCGAAGAGGGAGATGTTCTGCCAGCTGCAGTCTTATCTGGTGCTCCTATTGAGTTGCAAGCTCGAACAGTTCGGTATGTTCGCCATCAACATGAAGCATTACATGACAATCACACCAATGTCCAAACTCCCGACTAAATAACTGATACAAACTTATCTAGCATCTATCGACCTGCTAAAACCGCCACACAATCCGGTGATTGGCATGGTCACCACTGGCGTATGGACTGGGACATTTTGTCCAAGGGCCACCGTTGGGAAAATCCTCTTATGGGTTGGCAATCATCGGCCGATTTCATGCAAGGCACACATGTAAATTTCAAAACCAAAGAGGATGCTATTAGGTTTGCAGAGAAGCAGGGTTATGAGTATTTCGTTCAAGAGCCAAATGTTAGGAAGGTTGCGCCAAAGGCATATGCAAACAACTTTTTATGGAGTGATAAGAAGTTGAAGCATATCAGGACAAAGTAGAGGATGCATGGGCATGGCGAGAATAAACAAGAAAATTTGGGCCTGGGGGAAGGAGAGTGTACATATCCGGATGAGCGAGGCAGACATGTTTAGCTGCTTGAATTGAAGATATATTTATGATTGAATTCCTATTCGTTTAGCGAAAAGTGGTGAAAAGCATTGGGATTTTCCTACGCTCTGTCGAAATAGCGACGACGAGGACCATCAGATTGGCCAAGGCGCACACTTAGTTGCAAGTACATGAGTGGCGTAAAGTTGGTAGCCAGGGCTTCTGTTCAGTCCTACTGTTTCTGGAGCTTGATGTCCTTGATGTCGCGCGTTTTCCCGCAGTTCTTCGCCACCGATATTATTCATCGGTATACGGCATTCTTTTATGAATTCTTTTTTACCCATCCATAACATTCCGTTTTCCCGCTATTACCAAGATGTGATCAAGACTCAAGGGTGAAGTCAGTCAAGAAGACCTTTTCACCTGATCAACATGGTTCTTCTTATTTTGCATGCCCTAGAAGATATTCATTTACCGCTACCAAAGCCAGACTAGAAGGAATTTGAGAGGAAATTTAACTCCTCCTTCATGGCAATAAGTTTTGTTGCATATCGCATTTCCCAATGTAGGCCCCCTTTCGACCACCAACTTCAGACTCGCAAAATTATCTGCAAAGCTCCAAACGATTCACTCGTCAATGGAAAATGGAAAATGCAAAATAAACTTATAACATAAAACTTACAAGTATATAATACCCGTTTCATGTGCAATAGATTTTCAAACACAAAATAAATCATTTATCCTTCTTCACAATGGACATAGAGTTTCCTTAAGCGATAATAATGTCTGTCTTGTTGCATATCGCACATTAAAATGAGACCTCATTTTCGAATCCATATAGAATATTCTACAGACGTCCAATCCTCTTAACAATTACATATACGGTATGGGAAAAAGCAAAATTACACCATTCTGTATTAATCAAACCGCCATATTGAGTATGGTCTTCACAATTTAGGCCCAAAGTGAAACATTGCGGTTTGGCAGATGTGAAATAAGCTTTTCATTGAAAAGGTAAAAAGAACGCCAGCTACATTGGAATAGTTTTGTTGCATGTCACACCTCGAAAAGTGACTGCTTCTTCAAACTCCTATATCAACGTCTGAAAGCAATCTAAAAATTGCTAAATCATATAGATTGATCAAAAAGAAGCAAAATCAGGGTTCTGATGTAAACACATCCCGAACAAATCAGCAAGAAAGTAGATATTCGTCCTTGAAGAAAAATGATAGAAATTCCAGGTCCTTAAATGAAGCCAAAAAGCGAAGAACCTTAATGAGCGCTAGTGATATCAGAAAGTGGTATGTTGCACATCGCAAATTTTCATAAATATCATTTTCAATAATGCAAATCACATTTCCTACAGTTCAAGTCAATGCTGAATTTGCTGTACTTTCAGTATCATGATTCAGTCAAGTTTTAAAAATACAACAATGGGTAATGAAATTATGGTAGGATCTTGTGTAACCGAATATGAAGGTCGAGCAGAAGAAGTGAAATTCTAGGCTTGATGAGTGAGAATTGGTTCCGATAGTTCGAAAAGGGTGAACATTGACTGGGTAGATTGTGCAAAAATATCTAATATTTATGCGTTGGGGCTTCTCAGCGTGGTGTGAAGAGATTGTTATTGTGGCTATGATGTAACTTGAGGAAGGTATGGCCGTTTTTTTTTCAGTGTCTGGAATGAGGTAGGTAGATCATCTGAACATTAGCCGAATTTGTTGCACCTTCCAAATTTTTAATATTATCCTGGGTATTGAAAAATAGCATCAAGCACCTATGATCATCCTCAAACTGTACCGGATAGTCGAAGACAAGTTGATTCGCATCTGCTATTTACAATTGACACGTTGATGACATGGAAAAATCTTTCTAATTTTCAAAAATTATAAACACTATCGTTCACGGAGAGGGTTTTTTTGAAAGATGACATATTCGTCAACCCTGCATTCAATCCCTCGCTCACAAATCCTGATATTTCTTCCACCGCGTCACTTTCTGGGATATTCGTCTCACCTTGACCATAGGATGTTTCCATTGCTTAATTCGGTTCCCAAAAAGGTACAGCTGTTCAAACTCAAGTTAACCACTATTGAATTCCATGCTGGGAGGGAGTCTTGGGCAGTGAGAAATGTTTGAGCTGGCTGTAGAAGTGTGGCCACAATTCATCGTCATGTTTTTATATATTGGCGAGAAGAAGGAAAAGATAACTCGGGGTATAAACAGCTCTGTGGCAAATCGACAAGCAACCAGCGAAAGCAGCAGAGATTAGGTTGTCATTCTCCCAAGTCAATATAGGAGCATACTTGGGGCAGAAATCGTTCGAGTACAATAGTAATTCTGAGTTCACATACAAGTCCCGGGCTTGGATATGAGAAAATGCTCGAATTTATCGAAGGTCGTTGCAAATATGTCGTGAGTGAACGGACAGACGACGCAGTTGATTAGTGGACATGGTACACGAACTGATCTCAAGTCCTTGGTGGAATCTCGGCAATGCTCGTAGGAATTTGATATGTGTTGTACAGGATTTCGTAATTTTGCTCATCCATTTCCCAGAGCCAACCAAAAGATGGTGGCCTTCAAAACTACAAAAAATGTATGCGCAGTGGTTCTGTCGTATATATTTGGTACTAAGCTTAAAGAGAGATAAGGAGATCAGTGCTGCACCCTCATCGTTACCGATGCGGTCAAGTCAAGCAACTGACAGAAAAGTCTTCAAGCAAGACTTTCACATCCATTCTTGTTGGTGTGAAGGATCTTTTTTTCCCTGCCCGAAGATTAAGCAAGAGGTAAGATTGTACTAGCTGTGGTATAATATTATTCCTTTTGAAGGTCGTACTATCAACTCGAGTTTCGTACGTGCTTGTAATTTATTCATGAAAATATAGATACCCTTGAACTTCTCCCTCTAGTTTTAAGTATCGATGAATAGGCACTACCTAATCGTCTTAAATACTTTTTTCTCTAAACTGATGCTACACCATGCTTCAAATTCGAGTCTGTCTCTTGAAACTTCCAAGAAGCGAGGTAAAAATATAACTTTATAAAAAGCTATTCTTTTCGGCCGACGCACTTTGTGTTACCTTTACATCTTGATTACGGCTCATAGATGACTTAAAAGATTTTCCGCAAGACAAATGCTTTATACTTTCTATACTCATCAATATTCATAAAGAAGACCCCTCAAGGTACGCTCGATTTGTTACATCATACATGTTGATTGACAGGGGTGAAGTTTGAGATTTCTCGAAGTTTGGCGCTTGTTTCACTAGCGAGATAAGTTTAAGCGCGCTTCGGCGTCTTATTGATTGCTGAATCTCGAAAGTTTATCGACAAGCAGCAATACCTACCTTACCATCTTCGAAATGGACGACCTCGAATCTCTCGAAATCCTTTCTTTGGTCCAGAGAGTGGCCTCTGAACTGCATAATCATCTTGGAATAAGTGATAAAACCCTCGCCGAATTCGTTATTGCGCAACGTACAGAATGCAGTTCTCTCGAAGAATTCCAGAAGAAGCTCGAGGCAATTGGCGGAGACTTTCCTCAAAGTTTAGTCGAGAGTGTGGATCGCCTGGTTTCGACGATGCATCCGAAGTTCAAAGGTAGCAAAGGTAGAAATGGTGCATCGGCTGAAAATGGGAACCTCAAAGTCGAAGAGAAAACGAAGGTCTTTAAAGGTCTGGCATTACCCGACAAGAAACCGGCGTGGCAAGACGAAGAGGAATACTCGAAAAACCACGCGATGAACGGAACTGATGCAATCGACGATACCCTTGCATTATTAGAAGGTTTAGCACCCAAGGCGCAACCTGTCGATGATACCCTTGCCTTACTGGAAGGTTTAGCACCCAAGGCGCAACCGGTGAAACTTGAGAGAGAAAATAGAAAACGAAGCAGGAGTCCAGATCAAGATTATGACAGAGGACGAAGTCGCAGAGATAGGCATAGATCTAGATCACGGTCCGGAGATGAACCAAGGAGGCGTCGAAAGCACGAATACGAAGAAGACGAATTTGGGAGGACGCGAAAGAGTCACAAAAGTAGCCGGAGGAAAAGAGAAGATGATGATTACAAACGACCACGTACTCCTGAAATTGACGATGAAGTTGTTTTACAGAAGATTTATGACGGCCATGTCACTAGTGTCAAGGATTTCGGTGCTTTCGTTAATATACACGGTGTAAAGGGAAAGGTTGACGGACTTGTGCATGTTTCGGCATTAGTAGAAGGGCAACGAGTAAATCACCCGTCGGATCTAGTTTCGCGAAACCAACCCGTCAAGGTCAAAGTCATTAAAGTGGAGGGCAACAGAATCGGGCTTTCAATGAAGGAGGTTGACCAAGAAACTGGGATGGATCTGGCTCCCCAAGAGAAATTTCATTCCGGGGCTAATAGTGCTCCTCTTGGTAGCAAGAATGAGTATGGTTTGATTGACGAGCCTGTGCCGGTATTCGAAGGACAAATGTCGCGAAATTCGAGGAAGAACAAGAAGAGAATGACATCTCCTGAAAGATGGGAGATTCGACAACTGATCGCATCCGGCGTGGTAAAAGCATCGGATTACCCAGATCTAGACGAAGACTATAATGCGACACTGAATGGCGAGGGAGAAATGGAGCTCGAAGAAGATGTTGATATTGAGATTCGAGAAGAAGAGCCTCCTTTCTTGACCGGACAAACGAAGCAGTCTTTGGAGTTGTCTCCAATCAGAGTCGTAAAGGCTCCTGATGGCTCACTTAATCGCGCTGCTATGGCAGGTACGACTCTAGCTAAAGACCGTAGGGAATTGAAACAGCAAGAAGCTCAAGACAAAGCTACGGAAGATGGAGCGAAGGTTGATCTTTCTGCCCAATGGAATGATCCGATGGCGAATCCAGACCAGAGACAGTTTGCTAGTGATCTTAGAACTGCAAAGCAACAAGCACCAAGTAGTGAAGTTGTGCCTGCTTGGAAGAAAGCTACTCAGAATAAGAATGAACCTCTAGGTCGCCGTACGGATATGTCCATCAAAGATCAAAGAGAGTCGCTCCCAGTGTTCAGATTCCGCTCTGAGTTGATCAAGGCTGTTCATGAGAATCAACTTTTGATAGTAGTTGGTGATACTGGTTCAGGAAAGACGACACAATTAACCCAATATTTAGCGGAGGCTGGCTTTGCTAACAATGGTATAATTGGTTGTACCCAGCCACGTCGTGTTGCTGCGATGTCTGTTGCAAAGCGTGTCTCAGAAGAAGTTGGTTGTGAGCTCGGTCAAGAGGTTGGATACACTATTCGATTCGAAGATTGTACTAGTCCAGCCACCAAGATCAAGTACATGACAGACGGAATGTTACAGAGAGAAGTATTGATGGATCCTGATTTGAAACGATATTCGGTTATCATGCTGGACGAAGCTCACGAACGCACCATCTCTACAGATGTTCTCTTTGCATTGCTGAAGAAAACTATCAAACGTCGACCAGATCTAAAAATCATCATCACATCTGCGACTCTTGATGCTGACAAATTTTCGTCATACTTTAATGAGTGTCCTATTTTCTCTATTCCGGGTCGAACTTTCCCTGTAGAGGTCATGTACTCAAGGGAGCCTGAATCTGATTACCTTGATGCTGCTCTGGTTACGGTTATGCAAATTCATTTGACAGAACCTCCTGGAGATATTTTACTCTTCTTGACTGGTAGTGAGGAAATTGACACGTCTTGTGAAATTCTTTACGAGCGTATGAAGGCACTTGGACCTAGTGTTCCGGAGTTAATTATTCTTCCTGTCTATGCCTCACTTCCCACAGAGTTGCAGAGTAAGATCTTTGACCCCGCACCCCCTGGAGCTCGAAAAGTAGTGATTGCTACCAATATCGCCGAAACTTCTATTACTATCGATCACATTTATTACGTTATTGATCCTGGATTTGTCAAGCAGAATGCTTACGATCCAAAACTCGGTATGGACTCGTTGATAGTTACCCCAATTTCTCAAGCACAAGCCAAACAGCGTGCAGGACGTGCTGGAAGAACAGGCCCAGGAAAATGTTTCCGTCTTTACACAGAAGCAGCTTTCCAATCTGAGATGTTACCTACTAGTATACCGGAAATTCAGAGACAAAACTTATCCACGACTATTTTGATGTTGAAGGCTATGGGCATCAATGATTTGCTTCATTTCGACTTCATGGATCCACCTCCAACAAATACCATGTTGACAGCCCTCGAAGAATTATATGCCCTTTCGGCATTGGACGACGAAGGACTTCTTACTCGTTTGGGTCGCAAGATGGCAGATTTCCCTATGGAACCATCTCTTTCAAAGGTTCTCATTGCAGCCGTTGACCTCGGTTGCTCTGATGAACTGCTTAGCATTGTTGCCATGATTTCTATTCCAACTATTTTCTATCGACCTAAGGAAAAACAAGCTCAGGCCGATCAGAAGAAGGCTAAATTTCACGATCCTCATGGTGATCATCTCACACTCTTGAATGTTTACAATAGTTGGAAGCAGAATAAATTTGCAAGTCCATGGTGTTTCGAAAATTTCATTCAAGCACGAAGTATGAAGCGCGCAAAAGATGTTCGCGATCAACTATTGAAAATTATGGAACGATACAAGCATCCTATTGTATCTTGTGGTCGTAACACAGATAAAGTTCGACAAGCACTGTGCTCTGGATTCTTCCGAAATTCTGCTCGAAAAGATCCTCAGGAAGGATACAAAACTTTAATTGAAAGCACGCCTGTATACTTACATCCTTCATCAGCCCTTTTCGGTAAACAAGCCGAATGGGTTATTTATCATACCCTTGTAATGACGACGAAAGAATACATGCATTGCACAACAACTATTGATCCTAAGTGGTTGGTGAGTGCGGCACCAAGTTTCTTCAAGGTGGCGGATGCAGGGAAACTGTCAAAGAGAAAGAAGGCAGAGAGGATTCAACCTCTTCATAATAAATTTGCGGCAGAGGATGATTGGAGATTGAGTGCGCAAAAGAGGCAGGGTAGAAGCGGTGGAGGTGGAACTTGGGGTTAAGGAGTGGGCTTGTCTATTGATTGTACAATATGGAGACTTATGGGGGTTCATTAGCTTAGATAGAAATACGGTGATATAATGAAATAATTTCGATACCTCCAGGGGATATGACATGATGTTCTGTTTGAGCTTTGAAAGACGATTGACATGTTTACTATGCATTATCAGTAGGAGAAATGAGTGCTTGGTGGGAGACTCCTTGGTTTGCAAGTCTGTCCTTGGTCTTCATTCATTGCGACGTCTGCAAGAGAGTTTATAGAAGGTGAGCTTAGATTTGTATTGGCAGCAAGTGTAGTTAAGATACATCTACTGTGTTATCCTCGCCCCCAAAGCTCTGTACATCAATGTCAATTCAGTCACCCCCACCCACATTCTTCTCAACCTCAGCGTCATCAGGGACTTTTTTGGCAGCAGATTGAGTGATCAGGTCGGGAGACTTGGCAGCGTGATCGACAACTTTGGATGAAGGTTTATCGACTTCGGAATGAGGGTTGGCAGCTTGTGTTGTTTGTTTGACAGCATTTTCGGCGGCAGAAGCAGCAAGCTTGGCCTTGGCAGCGGCCTTGCGTCTTTGACGGCGATTCTGAATGATATGTTAGTATGAAACGAATAAAAAATTATCTTGAAGGAATTGTAGCTTACAGGACCACGTCGAATGGGAGTGGCAGTAATGTTTATAGTTGTACCAGGGCCAGCATGTATCCACAGGAAAGACCGTTAGTGGCGAATGAAGTTAAAAGAAAGAAGGTCAAACTGATAATTCGCTGGTCAGTACCATATTGGCGAGACATGATGCTTGTATCGAAGACGAGGACTTAAAAGGAAGAATCTGGCGCAGAAATTCGTTGGATGGGCAGCATGATGAAGAACAAGAAGAAGAAGAAGAGGAAGAAGAAGAAGAAGAAGAAGAAGAAGAAGAAGAAGAAGAAATGAATGAAGGAAATGGAGGAGAAGTGCTCTACTTAAGAATTTCAATTCCTATGCTCTGATCCTGAAAGATGGTGATATCGTAGATTTCGCCAAATGAAGAAGTCGCGTTCTGTGATCCTTCCAAACAGCACCTCGAATTAAGTATAGAAAGTCATGTGATTGATCATACGATGAAAGATAGGGGTCTTCTACCTAGTGGGTGAAATCTGACTGCGAAGTAAACCTTCCTGTCTTCTAGGTATTACCAGTAAGGTCGACCGGATTGGTCACATCTTAACTATCCAAAAAATAATATTTTGGGAAAGCAGTACCTTAGCTTCATCCAAAGAACCGCCGATGACGATAATCCCTTAACCCTTGGGACAGTAAGTAACACATCGATCTTTAACACTTGCTGAATTTATTAATCATCTATATATTGTGATTGATTCTTGAATATCTCAACTATAGCAAGATTTACTACTTAGGAAACCGTTCAAAGCTCGTTTTGGGCCTGAGAATGCGCCTTCCCCAGCTTCACTTAAAGGAGGATGAGGTTGAAGATGAAAATGAGGTTGGATAAGGATCATATTCAACGATTGTACTTGTTACTCGTAGTACACTCGATTGTGTGTCGCAGCACTTGTCCCAGATCTTATGCTCACAAGGCAAAGGTTGGTGTAGAGCTGAATTATTCCACTACATCCTGCTCTAGAATAGGTAGAACTCCGACCAAAGCAAAGTTTGGACACAGGTCTGAAAGGAACTCAGTGCTGCTCAAGAGATGAAATGGCGGAAATCCACGGGAGCTCGTAGCAAAACCTTGGGTCTGCTTGGTATGTCTGCTGAGGTCAATCATTGAGACATCCACCAAATCTTAAATGAAAAATGCATGGCCATTCAAATTAACGTAAGGTTACCGACGTTTTATATAGCAAATGAACCTTTTCCACCTATTGTCATTTTAACCATAGCCATATACGATATATTTTAAACTCAAATCATCAGAACAACCATGCATTACTACATTTTCTTGCCACCACTTTCCGACTTGAATTGCACCGCTCCTTCTACTGCTGGTAGCCATGGATGTCTATCCTTCACGAAGCTCTCCCATTCTGGCGTCATGACTTTCTCAAAGATTCCCATCTTCAAAATGGTCTTACCAGGATATGCTTCGGCGATTGATTGAATTGGACTGTGGATCTTGTTAACAATTTGACGTAACTTCAAGGAATAAATATCAGGAGGCATGAACTGGAAAATGAAATGGTGAACCCACTTTCCACATGTTTTACAAAAGTGCCTCCTAACACATTTTCCGCTCGATGTATCATAGTCTTCATATATATTCATATTTTCCGCCCCTTTAATCGTCACTTTTTCACTCTCAATTGCCAGATTACTCCCAAATGCTAATCTCACTGTTAATCGCTTTCTCATGAGTTGAGATAGTTCCACATACCCGATGAGGCTGTCTTTTTACAATTCTGACAATGACATAAATGACCTCTTGGACGTGAGAAGAGTTCCGAGTCGTTAATTGTTACGGTTATGGCACCGCAGAGACATGTACCTTCCATCTTGTCGGGGATAGCTTCTGGGATGTTATATATGAGATTCGGATAATATAGGGGCTTGAGATGTGGTTGATTTTAGAGGAATAGGGGAGAGTATGTGATTCTGTCAACAAGCTTATGATAACAATTAAACTGGTTTATAGATACCTAGGTCTGTACTGTGTACATGTTTTTAAAGTAAATATGTGCGGAATGAGGGCGGAATAGTGTGCGGGGCAAGCGGGGTATCGTCAACGTGTAACCGTTTCGAGTGTGGGGTGATAGGGATCCTCAGGATGGGGACAGTCTGAAAGTTGTTCTAGAGTTCGGAGATAGTGTTGAAATGAGAATTATTATTAGAGATATATTTACTCTTTATCATTATCACCGATTTCTGTTATTGAATACGAAAACATGTCGTGAACCCTGTGGTAGATTGGTTAAAAAGTGACGCACCATATTGCGATAATGACAAAGGCGACAAGTCTCGATTGTAGGATACTAGACGGAGGCTCTAGCTGAGCGGAAGAAACAAACGGTACATCCCAAAGGTACTGTCTTTCAGTGTTTGATATACGATCAGACAATTATCATTTTAATCCGAGATTCAACATGACACTTTGGGAGCTCTTGATTTGTTCTCCTTGGCCGATTTTTTCATAATTAAAAGATAGTGATATATCTTGTATTAAATTTCCATTATTTCAATGGACAGTTTTATTTGGATGATTAGGTGGCTCAGGTGGATATCTTCTTTTCGTTTTTGTGGAGGCAGGTTCATTATTCGAAGTGTATGCGATGCTTGAAAACATGAACTCATGGTCGTAATTGTAATTACACATTTAGCAGCATGCAAGATTTTGAATTCGTTACGGAAAGCATTTCGGTAGTCCTAAATTTGCAGGAATGTGTTGAAAGAAACTAAAATTACCCGAGAAGATCAAGGGGGAATGATCAGTCGCGAATTTATTTTATCAATTCGAATTTTGCGATCTGCAATGCGTAAACTTGTGTGTAAAAATTATATTCATTACTTTCATTAAATTGGTCACCCCCTAAAATTATATATACATGTGAAAGAAGTCAGACAACGACTTGTTGTATCGATCGTCCATCGACCACGAGATAGCCAGAGTTTAACAATAAGATCCGTTGATTGTGGGTGTAATAACACCTTGATCAACTAAAAGCTCCCGTGACCAGTAGTCTGAAGTGATACCCTCTCCATCAACAGCAGCAGTGTTGTTAACCATCTTGACGTTCCAGAACGCGTTACCGGAAACATACTTCTGGTAAGCATAAACTTGAGTATCATGGATAACCTTACGTCCAGCAAGGGTGTTATTGTAAAGAGTTTGGAGAGACCATTGGCCGATGAAAACAGGGAATTTGCCATCGCCTGCAGTGTATTGCGCTTGTCCACAAATAGCTGGGGCAACATATTGCGAATAGATACCGGCAGCGGCAAAGAAGTAGATGTGGGAATCTATGACGAGGTTTGTTCCAGCAGCGTAGAATGGAGACCAGAAAGGCTCTCCCAAGAAGCAGTCTTGCAACATGAGGGGGATCTTTTTGTTGACTTTAGCGATACGGGTCAGGACACCATTGATGTACGTGTTAATCCAGTTGGTACCGTTAGCAGTCAATCCTGAAGCCGTAGCAAAGCCACTGAAATTATCTGAAGCTTCATTGATTGGAGCAATGGTGAAGCCTTGTGGTTGACCAGAGCTTTGGATGAAAGACAGAATAGCATCAATGGCCTGGAAGGAGTAGTCCAGGTTTGTGGCATTTTGGTACCACCCGCTATGTCCGAAAGCCTCACCGATACCTAAGGAGTTAACTCCTCCAGGAAGAGAGTGGAGACCAATAATGACGTGCATTCCATACTTCTGGATAGCATAGAGGGCAATGTTTCGGAGATAGGTTTGTTGGTTGCCATGGTACAACTTGGAACCAGGGAATTTGATCCAAGCTGCGTATGTAGTGGGAATGCGGAGCGTATTGATGTTTTGAGCAGCGAGCTTATCGATGTTGGCGGTGGTAATCCATGACGCATAACGAGCTTCAAGAACTAGGCCACACCTATCACCTAAAGTCTCACAGAATCCCCATTCACCAATAGCGTCAGGTGCATAAGCATTCCACCAGTCAGGATCGTAGTTTTGTTCTCTAATGCCACTGTTAGTTTTCTGTGCACGTAAAATGGAAAGAAAATGGGGTAATCTTACTGTTCTAACCAAGCACCAAAGTTAACACCATTAGCCCTGTAAGTGGTCCAATTGACGTAGTTGGTTGACTTTTTGGTCCAAGCGATGTCATGAAGATATCGCTGGATAGAAGGTGCAACCTGAGGACAAGAGATGCTGCTATAGTTCCAAACAGAACCGTGCTTTGCGGCATTGGTTTGAAGAGTAGCGTCGAGCTTGGAAACAGCAATTTCGATATCAGATTTGACTGTGCTTACGACGGTAGTAATAACTTTGGCGATACCAGCTTCTAAAGCGAGGATATCACTGAATAAAGAAGGAGTAGGGGCAGCAAGTACCAAAGGAGCAGCAGCCAATATAAGACTTTTAGTGACACGAATTTTGAACGAATGTGAGAATTTGGATAAAGAATGGACCGGATACTTAGATACCGAAGTGAATCTAAACGTGAAAGAAAACAGCTTCGAGTGTGCAACCTTGTCTTTATATCTGTGAAAATCAAGCACTTACAAATATAGCCAAGAGATTCTTTAGTTTACGATGACAACTAGCTCACTGAAGTTATTTGGTATGACGGTGACAATCGAGATCTATCGTCACCATTTCTGCATTCATCCATGCTGAATTATTCTCCACGCTGGGTGGTAGATAGAGAAAAAGAGTTTTTCAGCCATTCGACAGGAACGTTCATCTGAAGGCAGTTGGTAGCCACTGGAGACTATGGAGCTAACTGAACCAGTATATCCCAGTACCAGGTGGCCGCTCAATCAATTCAGGAACGAGTTTGGATAGGGAACGCATTACACGGAATCGTTCACCACGGCAGAATCCGACTGCATATGATTATTTAGTAGTGCCAAAACTATATGGAGTAATCTCTTTTCAAGATTCGCTAATGTTCTTAAGTACTAAAAAAGAGCAATTCGTTGCGCTAGATGAATTTCTTCCTTTCTTGGCAAAATAATGCCGATGCACTTCCACTTCACCGTCCACTTTGAATCAGGGTCAAAACATATTTGTTAATTCATAGTGTATGTTGTCTGCCGCAGTGCCGGGTCTATTATGCTTCTAGTCTTCTTTGAAGATATGCTTGGTGCGTGTGGAGTGCATAGGAGCTCCGACAAGGACATTAAAACCGGTAGAGCGGGACATCAACTCGTCAAATTCGACCCCCTTTCAAGAACACCTTCATTTTACACCAAGGCGATATGAACGAATATTTCTGGTAAAATGAGATTCTCAAGATTTGTCAATCATGAGCTTGCAAAAATCTCTGTTCAGCTCATTGCTCAAAAGATATATAAAATCATTTGATGTATGATTTTGGAAAAGGGAATAATAGTTTGGTGTTCCAGTATGTATTATCGTCCTGGTGAATGGAGGGGAGTCCAATGGTGAGTGGTAATAGCTTCCACTGATTGTTTGCCGGCCGTCCACTTCTAACTAACGTTAGTAGATGATGATTCGAAAAGGCACTCAATCTCATCTGCAATAGAAATATTGTATATCGGACATCGTATTCTTGTATTCCAGAACGTATGTCAACCACAACCTGTCCAATGGCAACTTCCGCCAGACCCTAAATTTTCGTTTCCTGATTGTACTTACTGGGTCTAACATAGCATGCTCTCATAATTGGTGTTCTCAGACGAGTTTTGAAGTCCATAGTTCATAGTTCAGCCGTGGACAAATTACTATGTGGACTGGTCTGCTCTAGTTACCTTGATGCTGTGCCTTGCAGCAGGACCGAACGATTGGGATACTAAACATATACACCCTTTTCAATGTTCGACATCAAACCAAAGAATTATTTGAAATCAAAAACCAAACAACTACATCTGAAGACCTTTAGTTTCTTGTGAGGACTATATGGCTTATATTTTGGAATGAATCATTATCATCAGAGGGTATTGAAATGTGAGTGTTCTCAATATACGATTCGAGTGATTTAGTACATCGAATGTTTCGTCCAAATGCCGTGAAGTTATACAAGAGTCGGGGGATACCATACGCGATTTGATCTTGTTTGGATTTGCTTGAGCGACTAATGTTATTTGTACTGATTCTTGAGCTATTGACCTACTCAGTTCCACGGCGAAATTTGATAAAGCTCATTCAAATAATGACCTACCTTTGTAAAGATAGAGATAGAACCTTAAAGGTCGATGGCATTGTTCGAGACTTGAAGTCAAACATTAGTCAAAATGTGTCAACTAAGCTTGACGGCCTCATGGATCGGGTTTATGAGATTCAAGGGACGATCCAGCCGTGAGTGATAAATTTTGAGAATTTTTTTGAATCTAGAATGTGAAAACCGTACTCATACAAGATCGACAAGAGATAGCTACAGATGATCCTTAAAAGTCCACCTATACGAGATAAGGATAAACTCTAGCTTTTACATGGACTTCGCAGTTTTCCCATGCTTGAAAAGTGCAGTTCTTATTACTCCGAAGTACGTGTTTAAGCTTTAAAAGAAGCTTCAACTTGAATCAATCACTAATCTTGACAGTAATCCATTTCTCCTGCATTAGTCGGATTGGCAATTCCATGATGTTTCAACTTATCCAGAATTTCGCGATCTTGGGGCCAGAAATTATGTAACAGTCGCAACTCCGAAGCCATGTGTATCAAGCACTGTGCCGAGATAGCAAATTACAGAGTATAAGAGGACGAACCTGGTTTCCTTAGCAGTGGAGTTGTACACTTTCTGGTGGCATGAGTAACTGTCCAGTCAAATTTTTGATTTTGTCATGTTTATCTGGGTCGGATCAATGAATAACGTTTTAATCAGGGGAAAGTACTCGAGTAGATCGACAGGCTCTTCTATGTAAGCGGAAAAAACAGGCAGAATTTCAGTACCTTTGTGGAGGACTTCTTTAATTGAATTATGAATCCATTTCAAATTAAATACTAAAATATGAAGAAGCCAAACGAAAATTTGAGTCTTATTAATATCAGAAGTGACGATTATATATACATAACACAATGTTGGAGAGAAACCTGAATTATTAAAGTTCTTCCTAGGGATACTCAATCTCCGCCTGCTTTTTCGATTGCGTGAAGACAGGGCTATCCATTTTCATTCCGACATTTTTAGCAGATTACTGTTGGAACGTGCCAGATCCGCATTTTTCTGAACACTCTGAAGACGATATGGTTACATTTGATGATGATCTGGAAGGCTCGGTAAGATAGGAAAGCCACATTGCCTCATCAAAAAGGTCTTTGGGTGTGTTGACTTGAGGTTTGTTCACAGATAGTTACTGTCATCGTGTCCCCTGCAGTGCGCTCAGTGAGACCACGATATCCTCAAATCATCATTGGCGCTTAAGGAATAACTTTGTACGTACATTTGAAGTACTTACACCGCATCATCTCCAGCCACTCCGTCAGCTCCCATTAAATTGTCTCCTTCAGTATCTTCTGAAGCATCTCCAACTACAAAATCCAGAAGTTCCAGGTTGATTGCATTCCCTCGGGAGAAACGTGATCATGGGCTTCATATGGACTACGGTTTTGTTATCTATTCTTACTCTCCTACTATGGCTTTCACCTAAGCTATATACCGCGCGGAATTTTTTCACAAAATTATCAGCTCGTGGCTTGGTAAGTTACTTCCCTTGTCAAACGTGATCTGTTACACTAACATTCTCCTCTCAGCCAATGCCACCTCATAATTTCCTCGCTGGCCATCTTATCGAGCTAGCCAATGTCATTAAAAGTTTCCCAGCAGATGCACTAAAAGTATACCTTTTTGCTGCTCTCGCCCGCAAATACTCCCGCAATGGCGCGTTCTACCTTGATCTATATCCCTTTGCTGACCCATTCCTAATCATCACTTCTCCGTTTCTCGCAAATCAAGCTGTACAATCTACTCCGATATCATATCGCAAGCCTGATGCTCTGAGAACTTGGTTCTGGAGCATCGCAGGTGGTATCAGTATGTTTGATGCGGAATATGATGAGTGGAAGAATCTACGAGGTCTTTTCGCCAGGGGGTTCAGCAACAAGTATCTAATGAATTTAGTTCCCGGTATTACAGATGAGGTTGAAATCTACACGGAGGGATTAAGAGAAAAGGCAAGAGATGGGGAGATGATTGAGCTAGATGGGATCAATTTGAGATTTATGATTGATTTGATTGGGAATACCGCTTTGTGAGTCTATTCATTTCGCTACATTCACTGCATATAAATGTGGTATGCGTGGAATAGGAGAGTCAAAATAGGCGAAGTGAGAAATACTAACACAATCTAGGAACGCAAAGCTTAACGCTCAGAGAGGGTACAATCCTCTTGCAGATGCCATGTTGAATCAAATCAAAAGTAAACTAGCAAATCAAGAAGTAAACCCTCTCCAATGGCTCAATTTCGTACGTCCAATCAAAGAGTGGTGCAATGGTCGAAAAATGGATGCATATATCAACGTAGAACTTGACAAGCGCTTTGAAGCTTACAAGGTATCTAAGAATTTCGAAACAAATGGCCATTTAAACGACAAAGAAGAACCCTTTAAATCAATTATTGATCTAGTTATTGAGGACTACATGACTGATCCTGCCCGAGTCAATGCAACCAGTCTTGATCAAGAATTCCGCACCATCGCTACTCGCAACATCCGACTCCTTCTCTTCGCCGGTCATGATTCAACAGGTAGTGCCATATCCTGGTGCTACTACCTTCTTTCCAAAAATCCCTCCGCCCTCGAAAAACTCATCCAAGAACACGATTCAGTGTTCGGAACTGACATTACCGCTGTTCCGAAACTTATCAAAGATGACTCGACTATTATCAATCAATTGCCATATACAACCGCCGTCATCAAAGAAACTCTTCGTCTCTTCCCACCCGCATCGAGTATTAGACAAGGACTCAAAGGTGTGGACTTGGTTGATGAAGAGGGAAACATCTATCCAACTGAAAATTGCATGTTATACACGCTCCACTTGCCAATTCAACATGACCCAAAATATTGGGCACGTCCTAAAGAATTTCTACCTGAGAGATGGCTTGCACAACCAGGCGATGAATTGTATTGTGATACAAAGGGAGCTTGGAGGCCATTTGAGTTGGGACCAAGGAATTGTATCGGGCAGGCTTTGGTGATGATGGAATTGAAAATTATATTGTCCATGGTCGTCAGGGAGTTGGATATACAGGATGCTTATGAAGAATGGGATAAAAAATTTGGGGATAAGAAGGGGATGAAAGAAATAGATGGAGAAAGATCATATCAGGTTGATGGAGGAGCTGCCCATCCTGCAGATGGATTTCCTTGCAGGGTGTCGTTCAAGAAGGGTGAGGCATCGGCATAATGATTTTCTTGTAAGATGTTGTTCTGAGCATCTATATCATTCTGTTATTCTCTATATCTAGAGTTTCAAATGACCCGGGTCTCCGTTCGACAATCAGAAGACTTAGATTACCGCATACAATTAGACTATTTCCAAGTGAATGAAATACTGAATTTTACTTTTGGAAGAAGCTTGTTTTTATGAGATGCCAAGAATTCACATGTGATTTTTTTCACTTTTTTAAAAAAAAAGTCTCGCATACTTTAAGCTGACGGAAAGATTGTCCTTGATTCTGAGGCGGAAACAATGTGCCCCCTATCCAGACTATTCATGATCACTGCCCGATATTGGAAGTCAAGAAATTACATTAAACATTAGATTATTCATACTGTCATAGAATGGCCGCTTTTGTCACCATGCCCATCCATTCGGAAAATCCAAAAATATCTCATGAATATGCCATGCTGCGCGTCCAAATGTCCCAAATAAACCCATACATTATGAGGTAGAGATCTCTGACACCAAACGCCTAATGCATTTCTTCATCTGAAGACGTAGTGCCGTCAACTTGTGCTTGATACATCCTCTCCTTATTCTCCTCCGATGAAAGTAAGATAGCCTCTCCGTCATCCTCAATCTGGAAAGCAGACCAGTGGCTCTGATGCGAGGAGTCATAGCAAGTTCTACCTCGACTCAAACTACGCTTATGTGCAGCATGTGGCTCAACATTTCTCATCAGATACCTCCAATCATGAGGCCCACTTCCTAAATTAGCCCAAGTAGTGACTGTTGCAAAAACTCCTCGGCTGTCATTAAAGTCAAGCTCGAGGCAGTATTCAGTGGGACAATCATCGCATTTCAAAGGTTCTCTTGTGCTGTGAACGGGCCAATTGAAATCAGGGTTATTATTGACCTGACCAGCCCCCGCGTGAAATCTGACGCATGTTGGTCTTGCTGGTAGGGGAGTTTGTGGTGCTCGAATCCGAACTGGGAGCTGTGAGCGTGGCAGTGGTAATACCTCCGAGAAGGAATTTAATAGTCTCTTATTGCCTAAGTCCATAAGCCGTGCACGCTCTGAGTTCAAAGCTATAGTGAAGTGTGCGCAAACATCAATATCTACGTGCCAAGACCTTTTGTCGACCATAAAATTTGAGAAAAGGACTGATTCCTGTCTACGATAGATCATCAAGCCTTGTGTAATCTTAAAATCTTTCCGAATCTGCCAAGAGACACCATCACTGTTATCGATCTCTGGAGTTGGTGGGTTCCTTGACAATATCTTTAACAGCTCATCACATCCTGGCTTAAACTGATGACTTTTCGTGGCCATTTTAAAGATAATACCAGAAACTTTGGCAGGCCTATGGTTTAGAGATTTGAAAGAAGATAAAACGCATGGTGTTAATTCCTGGAATTGGGGTCTCTCCTCCACCGATCCCAAGCTATATCTTGCTGCATTTGAAATACTATGTAGACGAAGACAGTATGGGCAGCCGATTTCATCCTCAGTAGCCAATACATCTAGTAGTGCTAACTTATCTTCTTCATTCAAATCTCTAATAAAACGGCCATTCAACTTACGATACAGTGACTTACAAGACACGGAGAAAGCAGCTGCCGATACAGGAGATAAGTAATCGCATATTGACAACAAGATCTCTACCGGAAGATTAAAGCTCATTTTGAAATTTTCTGATGATATTTCAATATAACGATACTAATTTTGAGTGCCCGCTTATTTTAGTAATATTTGAATGTCCGTAATACACAATAATGATGAGAATGATTACAATGATAATTAAATGAACAGAAATATTGAAGAGAAATAGATCCGATTAATCATCCAGTGATATATTTGGAGAGAAATGAATAGTGTTGAAAATTTGTGTGATGAGATTGATCATGTGTAGGTCAAAGAATGATATTAGTGTATTAAAAGTTAGAGAGAGAAAGATGTATATAAAGGAAAGATCAAGAACGAACGAAGAATGAATAATGAAGGAAGAATGTTGAAGGGAGAAGGGAGAAGGGAAATATACATATATATGATGATATTCTTAATGGATGAAATGTAAGTAGATTTGACCCGGAGAATTTGGAGAATTTGATTTGTGCGCCAGGCTAATGATATTAGCTCATTAGACTTGAAAGTGTACTATCTACCTAGTAGTAGTATCTAGTAGTACCTATCTAGTAGTTACTAAGTCAGAACCTAATCAATCATGACATAACAAGAATAATTATTACGTTCACCTCCACAAGCCTTAGGCATCGAGGAATATCTCACATCTTCGAATGATACTTACACACAGAGAAAGAGAAAAAGGAAGAGGAAGAGAGAGGGGAAAGGAAGACGAAGAGAAAGAGAGAGGGGAGGGAGACGTAGAGATAATAAAGAATTATCTTTGACAGACTTGTGTGATGGAATTGAAAGATATCAGCTCCTTGTCACTGAATTGAAGTTAACTTTACACTGTGCATGAGCGTATCTCCCTTTGATCCCAGGCAGAATCTAGACGGCCAGAATCTGATTCTCCTATTTCTATAGATTGGAATGCTGTCATGTTCTCACTTGAATGACATGGATTTCCATTTCAAACACAAATCCCAAAAGGAACCCACCGGTGATGTCTTGGAAAGGAATGGTATCAGAGAGGGTTCAGAATCTTTATCAGTATGAGCATGTTAGCTAAATGCCATGATTGGGTGTAACATAAATATCTTATCATCCATCTCAAGGCATTTCTGTATGGTTCTCTCTTCATCACCAGAATGAATCCCAAACGCCCTAGACTATGCTTTCTCTGTTTCATCGTAAGCCTAATGCAGCCCCATTTGTATATGCGTGTTTATCATCTATCATATCTGCCATGTAATACCCGATTCCGTGTGTGCCAATTTTCTCCCAATTTATAGTTCTGACCAATTATCGATCGAGTCCATTAAGAATGTTCAAATTCCACCACCTTCACCGTCAGTTAGCAAACAATCACCAATTCAGGATTGTTGCAAAATCTCACCGCTTCTACCAGCAGCAACAGCAAAATTCTGTTTTGATCCAGCAATCTTCGCGGCCTCACTTCTTTGCATAACGGCTTTCCATTTCATACTAACAAAAAGAGCTCCGCCACCAAGAAAGGTACCAAGAATCAATCTTTGACGTCTGCGAATGTGAAGTTAGGACAAGTGTATATTCACAGCACTCGCCAATAAAGACGATCGAGTTAAAGGGAGACTGGGGGAGATGAACATACGAGAGGAGGGCTCGAGCTGGTGGCGCCATTTTGCTGCTTTCTCGTTGTTTTATGTTGTGTTGTGCTATTCTTTACAATTCTATTCTTGTGGTTTTGATCTTGAGTTGAATATAAACAATGAGCAGGACGATGATTCCACAAATGAGTTGCGGGTGAGCGGATTGATGGTTACGACTTGGAATCAAGGATGAAGGAGACCTCGGAAGATGTGAAAGTTAAATGCTTCGATGCTGACCTCATAAGTTTGGAAGCTCGTGCCATGATCGAAAAAGCACGCGAGCTATCACCAATTCAAGCTAGTTCCTTTCCTGGGCCCGTACTTACCCCAGAATCGAGAATATTGACAAATAAGAGGGCGTGAAGCGTGAGAGATAATGGATAAGGGATAGATAAAAGATACTTGCCAGATCACGTGCGGATCTATGTCCGCTTTACCAATTTCGAATCTATTTTGGTGCCTACCTATTATCAACATGATACCATTTATATATTCATTATAATCTACAGAGTGTGTATTTATGCAAGTAGGTAGATAGCCAACGTTCAATTCTTCATATCTCTTTCTAAATAGTCTGCCTCCACGGTAGTGGCCCTCGGAGAGCCAGCGGAGCGTCATCTCATTTTGGGGTCTTGATAGATTCTACACATTACACAGCGTATAATGAATGTTTAGCCACAGTTCATATACTGTTAGATGTAACAATGTTTAATACTTTACGAGACAATAGAGAAGATCCAACGATGAAACATCGACATAGATCGATCTGCTCAATAGATCTTATTTGCACATATGCATCGCATGGTTCCAAACGCTTTGAGATCGTTCGGTCATCTAACACTCACAGCAAAAAGTATCAAAAGTGTATTCAACTCACTCCGTCCTTTTTTCCCTCCCTCTTTGAAATGATTATCAAATCCTGACATCCTTTGACCAACTTCGCTTCTTCACAATCATATACCAAATACACAGCGACATTCACGATACTAAGAAGTCTTTCGGACAGAAAAGCGATGAAATGTGTAGAAACCTTGTAGTACTATGTCTGTTTTCGAGTTCCTTGAAGTAGTACAAACTGAGGATAGTCATTGATTGTGTTGATGCCGCACTCATAATCGAAATCATCGGACTTCAAATTTCACGCGAATGATTACGGGTACAGAATAACCTGACGAATTTCAAGCGGTTGAAAAATTGACAAACAGGATCTTAATCCATTCAGGGGTAGATCGAAGATCTCAAGGCTGACTATAGGATTCTCGGATGGACGGTTAATCAAATGGCTTAGCCGTTTTAATTCGAAGTACAGCAGATGCATGGATGTATTGTTACAATCAAGTGCTTACCTTGCTGCGCCTATTCATGGTGGGGCTGGCGAAGAGTACGATATACGATAAAGCTTCCCTCGGCTTCCTTTTGTTAGGTTAAGGATCAAGAAGCGAGATTAGGTGCTGTTCCACAGAATTTACATTCAGTCTCATTTTGGAGGCAACGGTGAAGTTCACATTTAGTTCAGCCTTCAGGTTATCTTTCATTTGGAACGGAATGATCTGACCGAGTTTGGGTGTTAACAAAAGTACTTGTTGGTATTTTCTTCTTAAACCGATAAGTTCAGGATGAAGCAGCGCCTAATTCGATTCCAATATGAATAATCCTGAGTCAGTCCAGATTCATATTCCAAAAGCAACAATACAGGATGCACAGCTTGTCACAAATCCACTTAAATCTCCCAATTTGTTGTTACTTCTAGGCAAATCAAGAAAACATTGGAGTCTAGACAGCCAATCGATTTTTCCCCCTATCACTTGGCAAGATCCAATTTCCAAAAACACTCGATTAGAACTTGAAAGGTACAGTCCGCGAAAACTACATGCAGGTACCAACGATGAGATGAATTAAGGAGACCCAACGTTTAAATGTATGGTTAAATATTACTGGGTCGGTTAAAATAAATTCATCATATCCGAATGAATTGAACAAACGATCATCTAATTCCTTGTCTGTCATCAAGGATTGAGATCAGGGGTACATTCATTTTGGCCGTCATTCAATTGGTTTTTCATTTGAAGTTCAAGTCGCTTACCGTTCCTTTCATACGCCACTGTTTCGAATATACAATCGGAGAGATGAAAAGATTAATTGGCAAACCTTCTAGATAATTTTAATGGAGTATGCCTATACGTTTATAAGGAATAATCCCTCTCTAACATGAGCTCTTTCTTCTCTTCTTCCCTCAAGCACCTTTGCTCCTCACGTTCATTGTTGAATATCACGCTCTTTTCGAAAGCCTTTCGCATCTTTCATACACAACTCCAAGTCGAGTTTATTCACTCTTTTCAAGTACATATCTAAGTTTCCGGTCCGAGACCAAATCAAACTAAGAATTCTTCTATCTGCCCTTTCAATCACACAACCAAATTCAAAATGCAGCTCCCAATCAAGACTCTCGTCGCTCTCCTCCCTTTCTTCCTTCAAGTTGATGCTCAAGCGTCTGGATCCGGTACCACCACTCGTTACTGGGATTGCTGCAAGCCATCTTGCGCTTGGTCTGGCAAAGCTGCTCTCGCATCTGGCTCTGGACCAGTCGGAACCTGCGATGTTAAGGACTCACCTCTTTCAGACCCTACCGCAGTTGCTGTTTCTGGATGCGACGGTGGAAACTCTTACATGTGCTCAGACCAATCTCCTTGGGCAGTTAGCGATGATTTGGCATATGGTTATGCCGCCGTTAACATCGCTGGTGGAAGCGAGGCTTCATGGTGCTGTGCTTGTTATGAATTGACTTTCACCAGCTCTGCTCTTGCTGGCAAGAAGATGATTGTTCAAGCTACGTACGTTGAACACTTTTTCCATTCATATCGCTTCCTTTTCCCTTGAATGCGTCTTCTAACATTAATTTCAATGTAGTAACACCGGTGGCGATCTTGGCTCAAACCAATTTGATTTGGCTATCCCAGGTGGAGGTGTTGGAATCTTCAATGGTTGTACAACCGAATTTGGTGCTCCTTCCTCAGGATGGGGTGCACAATATGGTGGTGTCTCCGCCGTTTCTTCCTGCTCAACCTTCCCAGCTGCCCTTCAACCAGGTTGTAACTTCAGATTCAATTGGTTCGAAAGTGCCGATAACCCAACTGTCGATTTCAAACAAGTCGAATGTCCAGCAGCGTTGACCAAGAGCACAGGATGCAAGAGAGCTGATGATTCAAGCATGCCAGCTCCAGATGCTTCGGGAAGTGGATCCGCCTCCCCAGAAGTGCTTGCAGCAACATCTGCCAAGACCTCTTCTGTTGCCCCAACTTCAGTTAGCTCTTCATCTGTTGTCGTAGCACCAAGCTCCGCAAAATCCAGCCCAGCCGCTGTTGTCCCAACTTCCGCGGCTTCTTCCAAGGCATCTTCTGCAGCAGTTATCTCTCACACAGCTGTTCCTTCTTCCAAGGCTTCCTCTGCACCAGCAGTTACTTCCCACTCTTCCGCCGCTAAATCCGCAAAGACCAGTGTCGCCGCTCCTCATTCCACCTCTGCTTCGACTGACGATGACGAAACTTGCGATGCCGAGTAAATTACGAGGACCAAGAGTTTCGACATGGAATGGAGTTAGATGAAACGTAGAGGTAGAGGAAGAGGTAGAGATAGATGATACGAACCAGATGGCTGGGTCGAGAGCGTGGCTAAAGATGATAAAAGATACCTTCTTGTAATTATTTTCCCAATCGTGAAATTCAAATTTGAATTGAACCAACTTTTTTCTCACAACATAATTCTACTTCTATTGCTTATGAGGTATCGTGTATTGGGAAATACACCAGAAGGTGAAAAAAGTCAAAATACTCAGATTGTCAACTCATTCTCATTGCAACTTTCCTCCACTATACCTAAACCACCCGTACACCAATGTGAAATTCTAGCATCATCCCATCTCCTTAAAGCTTATTTCTTATCTTCGTACCAATCATTCATTCATATCCACCACATGGTCAACATAACATTGTAAATAAAGTTCGTTCATCAAACATACCCAGGTCAATTGATCCATAACATTTTATTTTATGGAGATTTCATTTCATGGATTAGGACCGGCATTTGGAATTTTTTTTTTGGAATTGTCT
The DNA here is from genome assembly GCA_004786245.1 of Botrytis hyacinthi. Classification (NCBI taxonomy): domain Eukaryota; kingdom Fungi; phylum Ascomycota; class Leotiomycetes; order Helotiales; family Sclerotiniaceae; genus Botrytis; species Botrytis hyacinthi. The sequence continues at coordinate 27,589 of PQXK01000226.1, read as the reverse complement.
GTGAGAACCTTGTCGTCGTTAATCGATACGATAGCTGAGATATTTTACCTTGTTGGCTTTGGAGCTGTTGTACATATGTGATTCCTTTAAATAATCAGTGTCATAGAATGGGGTAAGTTTCGTGCACTTCGAAATAATTTGTCTCACGCATGGTTGCAGATATGTTGCAAGACTCTAAATTTAATGATTAATGTATTAATTCTCCAATAATCGCACGCCGAACACCATACATCGCAGATTTTTAACGCCAATTTTCCACAGACAGCCAAGAGCTTTTCCATCGAGCGTCCATCAGCCCCTTTAACCCACTTTACCAACCCCACGTCCTATCCACCAACTTGAACGGTTTCCAAACGATCCTCGAAGGATCAATCACTCTCTTCGGCTTTAACTTCTGCTTTTCCCTCATCGCCTCATGTCTCTTGATCAATGCAGTCGGCAATACCATCTTGTGTTCTCCCTTATGATAAACCTGCATCTTTAGCGCCTGTAACGTATGTTCTACATCAGCACTCGTCATATTGAGCTTTTGCGATAACCCTTCTATACTAATCCTCTCGTCTTTTTCATTATGAATCAAAAGCTCTTCGACAATGCGCTCGGTCCAATATTGTCGATATGAGAGGAGACCAAGATCAGATAGGGGTTTTTCGGGCGAGCCGAGCTTTCCTTCGATTTTCGAGAGCTCATAGGAGAAATTGATCAGAAGTCTTCCATAACCTTTACGTTGATATTGTGGAAGTGTCAGAATACAAGCTACGTTATAACCATCCGCACTTTCTTTCTCTTTTGAGAAATATCCCACTAAATGAAACCCCTTTTCGTCTCGTGAACACATGACATAGAACAAGAAAGGATCAACGTCGTAGTAAAGAGTCTTGTGATCCAGAAACATTTTGGATATGAGACACAAGTTTCGGCACCAAGTTCGTTGACGTCGACCATCGATTTCGAAGAAAGAGACGTAGTCATCCCGATAAATTTCATTTCCAGGAGGATGTTGTAATGTACACTTGCCTCGATGACGAGTGAAAGCTTTGAGATCTCCGTAATAAGATAAACAAAATTCACAAATGTACATGAGATCCTCTTGAGTGAATGCTTCCGGGTAAGGAGAGAAATACCAGGGGTAAAGTTCGAATTTACCGAATTGAACTTTGGATATATTTCGAATACGTGATATTTCGGCTTGGTTTTGTGTCATTGAGCCACTAGTTCGCAATTTTTCGATTTCTTCTTTTGGACTGAAATGTTGCGCAGGTTCATTCTTTGCATTTGCTGCTTCAGTTGCAGCTTCATCAACATCCATGGGATCATTGGCTTCAGGAGTAGCATCAAGATCTAATGCCATAGTAAGTTTTGCATCTCCATCAGCATCTGGAGTCTGTCTCTGAGACTCCGCGAATTCAGACCATGGAGGAGCATTTGAACCTGATTCCGAAACTACAGAATCTTCTCTCTTGCTTGCTTGAGTTGGTCGTTTTTGATTCTTCTTGTTGGCAACGATTGTCTTTTTCCCAGCTGGAGGAGCTTTTGACTTTTCCTTTGGTTTCTCTGGAGCTGGCCATTCAACATCTTGAGTAAAATCTATTCTTATAGCTGGAACCCATTCATCTAGACGCTTGTTGAAATTATCGAAATTACAATAAAATTGACGACCACTTTTCGTCTCTTTTATACTTAGAATTTCTGCTCTTCTAAGTGCACCATCCTGGTATTAAATTAGTATAACAATTTTTGGGCAGAGCAAATGAATAAGTTCATTGCCTCCAAGAGGATGGAGAAATGGGAGGAAAGGCAAAAATAGGATGATTGATGTTCAAGTGGTGAAGCATATACATGTGGCTACTAACCTTCTGTACCATTGCTATACATCCTACCCTACAGGCATTAGTTAGCACCGTCAATCTTGCGACCGTGGAATTGTTTTGGAACTTACCCCAATGTATCAATTGTCGCCTTACTCTTCTGCTTAGGTACTGGAGTTCCTACTGAACTATCTTTATCTTGCGACGGACCTGTCATGATGGGATTTGATAATTATTTTGATGGTTATGAATTGATTTTTGATTGATTTTGATTGATTTTGATTGATTTATCACTATGTATGTAGGTGCTTGTTGATTCTTCTTTTTGGAGGGGCAAAATTGATAAAAACAAGGCTGTAAAAATAATGTTCTCGCATTTTCTCTAGCCTTCGATAACCTTTTACTAGGTACCCAGCGAGCCAGCCCAGTAGGTAGTTTTATCAGTCAGAGCCTTGCCTTATCGATATACATTTTATTTTATTTACTTTGTGAAAACCCAACTCTCAAATTTTATTTCTTTGGCAACCATATTGACAATATCAACAACGGAATATGCAAAGAAAAAGTCATGGCACCTATTTTATCAAGTAATTGGAAAAGTCTTCAAGCTGCATTAAAGAAAGCCCCCAAACCAGAATCAGATGCGAAGAAACGAAAAGCTGCAGAACCTTCGGAAAGAACGAAAGATAGTATCGCCAAGCGCAGAAGATTAGAAGGCATCGCAGTGAAATCTCGACCAATTGCAGACGCAAAGGGAACTGCGAAGAAGGGAAAGATGGGAGCAATGGGAAGTTCACCAGCTTTAGATGCAACAGAAGATGATACACCACTTCCAAAGAATGCACCGTCTGCTTCTTTGGCACTTTGGGCGGAAGACAATGATATATCGGCGAAAGATCTCGCCGAAGCTTATGGAGGGAGTCTAAAAGATACTACCATTCAAGGTGCTCGAGCCGACAAAATCAATGGCGGGCTTTCAGAAGACGTCGATATAGGGAAATATATTGGAATTGATTGTGAGATGGTAGGTGTAGGTGGTTCCGAAGATAGATCGGTATTGGCTCGAGTTAGTATTGTCAATTTCCATGGCACGCAGATATACGATTCTTTTGTGCGACCCAAGGAGTTTGTTACGGATTGGAGAACTCATGTTTCTGGTGTATCGACGAAAAATATGGCAACGGCGAGGGAATTTGATGAGGTGCAGAGAGATGTGGCCGAGATTTTGAAGGGAAGGATATTGGTGGGACATGCGATAAAGAATGATTTGGAAGCCATGATACTGAGCCACCCAAAGAGAGACATACGAGATACGTCGAAATTTTCAGGCTTCAGAAAATATAGTAATGGGAGGACACCCAGTCTGAAGAAGTTGGCAAAGGAGATTCTGGGTGTGGATATACAAGGTGGTGAACATTCTAGTATTGAGGATGCAAGGGCAACTATACTTTTGTTTAGGAAACACAAATCGGCTTTCGATATTGAACATGCAAAGCATCATCCTCCGCACTCAGGTGTATCTTCGAAGTCCAAGCCAAATAGGAAGAAGAAGAAAGGGAAGCGTTGAAGATCTCCAGGGCCGCCACGATTTGATTGGTGATGGTGTGGGGACTCTACTTTATTGTAAGAAAAAGGTTGACAGAATACTGTTTAAGCAAATATTGGCATTCAATGGAGTTGGGAGTTTGGCTGGCGTTAAGAAAAAGACGCATCAACTCGAGCGATGGTTTCAAAATCCAAAGATACTTTTACGAGTATCAATAAAACAATCCCATTCCAGCTAGGCACCATTTAATTAGCAAGCACAAGAAAAGCCAGCACTAATAATATACTACGAGTTGTCCATGAAACAAGTCAAGTCTATATGGTCTAACACACTGCCAATCTAATGCAGTGCCAATTTTTCTATGACTTTTGAAAATTAGAGAGAAGAGAAATTCATTACCCCTCCCATGAACCGACTCCAAGCGCTCCAAGAAAATTACCGCAGTATAAACCCAGATCTCGAAACTATAAGGGAATACCATCCATCAATTCCAATGCTCCTTCTCTACCCACCGTGATTATTGCATCTCCGAGGGTCTTTGTTGCAAATCCTGCTTCGCAATATGTGAAATAGTACTGTGTGAGCATGTTAGCGCATGCGATATTGGGATTAAATTTTTATGGTGGGTGTAGAGATACGTACCTCCCACTTTTTTCTGAATACTTCCACCTCTCTCTCGCCCATCTCCTTGTGCTCCGCCATCAAGGCAGGTCTAATCCTTGACTCGAAATTTGCCAAGAACTTTTCTTTCCATAATCGCAACGTCTTCGCATAATGACCTCCGATATTCTCCACCTTTTCAACAACCAATGTTCCTTCTGAGGCTTTGGTGATATTATCAATTAATTGTGTAATAGAAGGAAGATGACCACCCGGGAAGATATATTTTCGAATAAAATCCTCCCCCTTTGCATAAGCCTCATATCGACCCTCGGGCATGGTAATGCATTGGAACACGGCAATTCCATCTGGTTTCAATAATCGATGGATGCAGGAGAAATACGTTTCCAGATATTCTGCCCCAACAGCTTCGAGCATCTCAATGGAAATTATCTTATCGTAAGGTTGTTTTGGGACGGGTAGTGCTCGATAGTCCATAAGTTTCACTTCAATCCTGTCCGCGAAGCCGGCTGCGAAAATGCGCTTTTCGGCTAAGGCTTTTTGTTCAACGGACAAGGTCAAACTGGTCACACGACATCCTGTTCGTTTAACGGCTTGAATAGCAAATGAACCCCATCCAGTACCAATCTCTAATACATGATCCGAGGGTTTAATTTTTGCTCCGTGTATGAATCGATCGAGTTTCGTTCTCTGCGCTTCTTCAAGTGTTTCCTCTTCAAATTCAGATGAAGCGCTGGAAATCGATTTCCATATTGGGCATGAATATGTCATATCTTCGGAAAGGAATGCGGCGAACATTTCGTTGGAGATATCGTAATGCGCGGAGACGTTGAGGAGAGAATTGGACAGGGTGTTAGTACTCCGAGCGAGTCCTGTAATAGTGGCGGCGATAGAGGAGGTCAGAGTTGTCGCATTTGCCAATTGATTACGATTTTGGATAAAAAGCTAGAAGTGGCTTTTAGTATGAAATTGTGAAATCGCGTGGCATGGGGGAAGCTTAAAATACCTCGAAGAATCCAGTCAAGTCATCACATTCGACTTCTCCCAGCATATATGCCTCCGCGAAACCCATATCAGCAAACAGAAAGAGGCGCACCCAAAATGCTTGATTGGTAACTCTCAATTCTATCTTTCTTGCTGCACCAGCTTTGCGCGAGTTATGATATCCGTTCACGCCATTCACTCCATTGGCCTTCTGTTCCTTTGCAATCTTGGCCCCATAACATATTGTTTTCCCAGTTTCGGCATCGGTAACGAGTAGTGTACCACGCTCAATTCGTCCGAACAATGAAGTGACAGCAGCTTTTGAGACAGAAAGAGCTGGGCCCCAAGTCAACCCACCGATTGTACTCTTGAGATAGTCGGTACTCCTCGTTATGGGCGCGGTGATGGCGTCGGGGAGGTAGGAAGCCATTATGGTGATGGGAAAGCTTGTTTGGGAATATTCAAATGAAAAACTTCGGAAATTATTGTATTAACGACCTGCGCGTGTAGAGGGGAAGGTATGAAAAGATCAATTGAAAGGACAGTAAGGTGGAGAGAGAGAAAACTATTTACTCGGTCGAGGTACTAGATGGGTAGTGCCGTGGGTGGGAACCTTTTCTGCTGTGGAGACTAAGCTATCACCACGCTAGATGTTGAGCTTGAGCTGTGCACAACCACTGGTTTGATTGGGATTACTTTGAAGAAGGAATGAAAAGGAAACCGAGGAATTGGTATATATCTTTCTGTCACGGTTCCGGTATCAGCGTAAGACAACACAATACAAAGTCGAGGAGAGAGATTCAAAGAAAGAGGCAATACTCACATTGTGAATCTAGATCAAAAAGAAAAAAAAAAGAGAGCGAAGCATGAAAGGCCCGGATGACGATGTTTCCCGAAGACCGCCAAACATTCAATGCTTGAGTACATGGAAAGGAAACAAGGGCTAGTAAGAATATGGTTTAGGGAGGGGTGAAAATAGTTCATGCAGATGGGGAGCCCCGCTATTAGTGTATCTTGTCGGGAGATCTGTGTGGAATGTATCGATATTTGGATGTGCTTGGACTTTGAACACAGACATTAATTGATCAAGCTTTTGGCTGTGAGGGAAGGGAAGTTGGAAGGACAACAGGTGAAATAGTAAGATGTAGGTAAATATAAAATTGCTACGCGTGTCTTTAGGAGATCTGAAGAAGAGAATGTCCACAGTGAGATATACCTAGATCGTAGATACCTTTCTTCTCACACGATGTATACCGGTATATGCACATAAAACCTTCTACATACTAGGTAATTCTGCCGAGGTAGGCATCTAATAAGTAAGAGTTTAGAAACTTTATTTTTATTTTGCATATACCATACTTGTACCTCTATCTAGTAAGTAGCTAACCCCAAGCATGTCTGAGTGTGAGTACCTAGTGTGAGTACCTAGTATGGCTATGGCTATGGCTATAGCTATGAACTTGTATCCTTCGTGTAATAATTAACGTGTTCGTATAAGGCTCAGCGCAAGGAGACAAAGCGAAAAGTAGCTAGTAGGAAAAAGAAGAGATGTAGTAAATGGATATGAGTGGTGCACCTACTATCCATCTGATTAAGATATCAAAGTCTTGACATCATCAATTGATCCTTTCCCGCATCTTAAATCGATGGTTCTATGTAACAAGGTATGTATTTCCCAAAGGATCTCTCCCAATGAAACTGGTCGAACGGTATCTTCGGAGTCCGTACATTCCCGGCGTGAACGATTTAAATACATTTTTTCCACTCTTCCCCCCAAAAAAGTCCGAATCGAGTGTGAGAGACTAAGAGTGAGTGTCAAGAGTGGAAGGCATGGGAAATGGGAAACGTAACCTTGGGATATGGCATTTGAAAGAAAATGTGGGTGATTATGTAATATACCAGGGGTAAATTCCGATGGACAACGTCCCGAGCCACTCTTTACGGATCGGATTACATTCAATTGGCCAGGAAAGGAAAGTCTTTGTCTTTTGGTAGGGGAGAAGACATGAGGCAGCATTCTCTTGTGGTACGGAGGATATACCTTGAACAAATTAGTAGAAGGCGTACTCGTAGAAGATTTGTATTGGTAAGATAATGTTGCATGTGAAAAGGGTGGAGTGAGTGTATTATGGTCTTTAATAAACACTCTTTACCAGTACCTACCCCGTTATTAGCAGATGATTGATACCATAGAGATGAGTAGAATTTATGAGAAAGAAGGAAAGAAACGATAGTGTATGCTTATTATATACCCGTGCATATATACATCGTGTGTTCGTGTGTTCTCATTGGTATTGGGTACTGAAAATAACACAACACATCACATGATTCAGAACGGATCTAGTAACCCGAAAGCAAAGTGTAGATGAGGTGGAACATATGAGTGATCAATTGAATTACTAGGTAATTCCCTTCGGTTCGAAAGGAATGCTAAGAATCAGAGGATGGAGAAGATAACGGCAATCAGAGTATATATCTTCAAAAGCTTCAATAATCTCCATCAATTTAATCACGGAAAGGTAGTTTGGCATTATTGGTGGGCAGGTTGCCTTCGTCTGTGTTTGGGCGTTTGTTACCGAGTGGTGCCCTGTCAGGCGAGTTTGATAGAGAGTTGTAACACTAGGGTTTCGACCTGAAGTTTTGTATTTTTTGTCTCTCTTTCCCTTGAGTCCTAATAACTCTGTATACTGAAAAGCATTATAGACTACTGAACTACTCGGTAGCTCGATCTGTAACATAATGTTAGTTTAAGTGGGGCGAGGTGGTCTGAGATCCAAGCGCAAGTACTTTATCGCAAACGCGTCAAAGTCGCGTCTCTCACGGTCATACTCATACGGATTACCAAAAACTTTAATTATCGATTGCAAATAAGGTTATACATCAATTCAATTCATTCAACCTGACTTTGCACAATTCAATCACAAGAAACTATCCTCGCATACATATCGCAAAAGATAAAGGAACCTAAACATCATGCTCGCGATCCGTCCACCATCTAATCAACCTTCCTCAAAATCCGCAAAGAAATGCACACCCAATCTTATCCCATGTCGCATAAATCACTCGGCCCCAATTAAGATCGAAAAGAGATATTGGGACCCAAAAATTACAAAGAATCAAAGGGGAAAGGCAGAGTTAGTGTCATATTTCAGAGGTAGAAGGTTGATTGGCAGGAAGGTTAAGGTTCCGGAAGGATGGAGGGGGGTGGTTCTGAGAGTGGGCGACGAAATTATGCCACGAGAATCGACTGCTGAGGATGAGAGACGAGAAGACGAGGAGGATGAGGATGAAGTGGCAGAAAAGGAAATCGAAACGAAGATAGTTGATGAAGAAGGTACTTTTGATGACTTGACGGTATGGGGGCATGAGTGTGTGGTCGATGCGAGTGGTGATATGGTCGTCAGAGGAATGGAAGAGTGGATAGCATGGGCGAATGCGGTATGTTTTCCCCTTTCGATTATTTTGGTAGTGGAAGTGCAGGAGAAGACGAATGATCAAATTGAGCTCGGGAGTTAAGTCGAATGAATTGTGCTAACTTGTGTTTTGTCCATAGATCCACAGCTGCGAGGACGAGATCAGCAAGGAGGACGAAAAGTCAGATTAACAAACGAATCTCTACATTTTGCATATTGGGATACAGGGGAGTTCTATGGCGTTAGCAAATGATGCCTCGATAGTTTCTCTGTGTTGGATCCAGCATCATACTAGACACACAAATTTGTATTGAATGAGGATTGCCAAAAAAAAAAAAAAACATCAAGCCGTTTGGATCCTCATTGCTGGAGTACAATAGAAAAGGTTGAAAGGCTCCCCGTCACTTAAAAGATCGAATGGGAGTATGTTGTGAGATTTACAATCAAATCGAAGGGTGTACATATAGCGCCAGATCAAAGATCGATTCGTTTTCGCTTCGTTCTTCAGTTGCTCGATGTTTCCGCTACACCATCCTCCTCCTTAATCTTTTGTTCCTCTTTTATTTCACTCCACGGATTCTTTTTTTGCCTACACCCCTTCAGGCTCTCTACCTCTTCGCGCTCTTGTTTTATATATTTTATATATTTTGCTTCTTCACTTTGTTCCCGCTCTTTTACTTCCAAACCCTCCTCATCTTTCCGCGATTTCTCTCCGTGGACACTTGTCCACTCCTTCAACTCCTTTTGAAACTTTTTCTTCAAAACTTTGTACCCTTTATGCCCGCGGCACCTTTCCCACACATCTTTAAATATGCCACTAGCAATTAGTTTGTCTTCCTGTCCTTCATGCCCTTGACTCTTTTCTATTTCCACTTTTTTCCCATCCTTTCCAATATCGTATTTTCGTCCCCCTTTATGATTCGCATAACGTTTCGATCGCGTCATACCCATTTGCATAAATTTTCTACTCATGTCCATACCTACAAAATCATCTTCCTTGTAAAAACGTAGAAACTCTCCGTATAAGACGTCCGAGGACTTTTTTGCAATCGAGGGAGTTCGGAATCGCCAAAGAGGTAGGAGATAGGACTTGTAAGGCTCATATGATAGAACTCCCTGTTCTCCTCGTTGAATGCGATAGGTGTAATATTGAGATGGTGGAGGACGGGTAAATTGGCCGGGAGAAGGTAGTATATCGTCGGTAGATTTGGAGGAACGCGGTGGCATTGTTATGGTGGTCACTTTGCCGGATGCTAAAAATTGTGCCTGTGAACTGTGAAATGTCCCGTGAATGTTTAATTTCTTCCTCGATGCTATTTTACATATAGTAAATAATTTAAGTATCATGCCTTGGAAGTTCCGGTGGTTTTAGATTTTGATAATACTCTGGAGGTGGAGTATATGATTGTGATACAAAATTGCCCTTGCCTTGGAAAGAGGTGGCAATGAAGCTACCTAGCTAGGTATGACGTATCGTAAGTCTCAGCTGGCTTCATGTTATTGAAGTTGAACTGATTGACCCAAGAGTCTATGCATAGAATTCAATGCTTGAGAACTGTTGAATTCTTGACAGTGTCAAGTCATATTGCATAGTAGAGTATTTGATGACGTGACTGCCTTTGTTTCCATACAGCATTTTGATATGCAAGGCCAAGCTGTAGTTTTTGCATCTCCCCGCATTTCCCCGCATCACGCTTCATTTTTTACAGATGCTTCTTTGAAGTATGAAGTCCCTCAAAAGTCTTGGATTAATACATTCAAATGACATGTCTCATTCTAGATCCGGAATCATCTTTATCATTTGGGAAGAACCAGCATTTTTACACGTCATGGTCCATAGTTGTGATGATGTATGGTGAAGTATCACTGTTCTAAGTTGATCACATCCATTTACATAAATTAAGCCACCTTTCTCTGTTGAAATTATTTTATTATAGTTCCCCTAATCATTTAATTTCAAACATATCTTACTATAGTCACCAGCAGTCCTTTCTCATCTTCATCATGGCAATTCTCGTCACCGGTGGTACAGGCAAAACATCTCTTCAATTGGCCCACCGTCTTCAATCCGCCTCCATCCCTTTCCTTCTGGCTTCTCGAAAAGCAAAATTGACTGCTCCTGATGGAATGCAAGCCATAAACTTTGATTACACAGATCCATCAACTTATCAGGCTATCTTTACTCATTCCTTTTCACACGATGAAGTCATCAAAGCCGTGTATCTAGTGGCTCCAGAAGTTCCGGACCCAGTGCCTGTCATGAATGCCTTTATTGACGTCGCAATCAAGAATGGCGTTAACAGATTTGTCTTATTGAGTGGTAGCGATACGGAGAAAGGTGGAGATGATACTGGAGGTGTCTGGCAGCACTTGGATGATATTGGCGTGGAATACTCGATTTTGAAGGCCAGTTGGTTCATGGGTACGTGATCCATCGTGTAAAACTATGATCTAGTGTTGTTAATCAACCTTTAAGACAATTTCATCACATGTCCATATGTTCAAAGTATTAGAGAAGAAAGTAAATTCGTTTCCGCAATGAGCGATGGCCAAGCTCCATTTGTATCAGCGAGTGATATTGCCAGAGTAGCAATGGTTGCACTTACCAGCAAGAACCCTCCGGATCACGACTACAGAGTTCTTGGCCCTGAATTGCTCAATTATGATGAGGTATCTATGTACTCTCCAGCCCAATAACACGTTGGCTTATCAATAGTAGATTGCTACAAAGTTGAGCAAAGTTCTCGGACGAACAATTACTCACGTCAAAGTAAGGGGTGAGGAGAGGATACAAATCCATGTTAGTATAGGGTTGCCTAAAGATCTTGCATGTTATTTGACTTCGTTGGAAGTTATGACTGCAAATGGCGGGGAAGTGAGACGAAATGATGTGGTAGAGAAGATTGGAGGCCACAAGCCTAAAACCTTTGACGAGTTTGCAGAGGAGAATAAGAATCTCTGGATTTAGGCCAATCTCTCATTTCCTAGTTGAAAAAAGAGGGTCTTTTTTTAACTGAAACATTATGTAATAATGCTCGGTTTTTTCAAGACCCAAAATTCAACTTGAACCGCTGTGTTTTTATGTATTGAAAGCGATCGAATATCATTCTTGGGGATTTAATATCCCCCACTATGGAATAATCGCCACTTGAAGAGCCGATTATAACATGGATTTTTCAGAAGAATGGAACGATGGGGACTTTCAATGAAGTATCTACATGTTCTGATTTCCAGTTCTGAAAGCTACTAGAATCACAAGAAATCTAGCTATAAGTTTTGTGAGCAAGACTCAAATGAGATGTCCTCTCCAGTCAAAAATTGAATTTCCTTACGCTGAAAACATTTTCCGATAAGTTTCCAAAGCTTCTGTTCTCTCATATCACGATATACCACCAGTACTTCCTACAAAATACTGCATTTAGCATGTCTCACAACGGCTCCAAGCTATAAGATGTCCCTTTGCACCTGTTTACTTCGACTTTCTATATAAACTCAACCTTTAGCTGCTCCCAGATTTTCATCTTACCCTTGATCTCAGAATTTCATCACGGTGAAGTGGGACAAGTTTGATATGCTTGATAGTCGAAAGCCAATTCGCTTGCTCAGATGCATCAAACCTTGAGCCAAATACGGTTGCGCGATCTGGTTTCTTGTAGAAGTCTGTGCCGATTAACCCGTGATATGGGCCTTTCCAAGCGGTCGGGATGATTGTTCTTCGTGCTTCCTTACACATCGGACAGCATTGAAGCGCGCGTGGATTAGGCTTGTGGGATCCCCCATAAAATCTAGGCCTACGACCGATAGTTGAATGGCTTTGAGATATGGCAGAAGCTGTAAGAGGGGGTGCCTCCGACCATCAAAAGTGACAACTGTGAATTTGACTTCATCTTTACACATAATCTGTAGTGAATATAACCAAGAAGACCCACTCCTACTGATCACGATCACAAATCTTGAGGTACAACCGAGATCCTCAAGCTTTTTCAATTCTTTTACAATCCATTCTCTTTCAATATTGACCCAAAGACTTCAACATTAATTCAAACAATAAACTCAAACAGCCTCCCTTTTCTTTGATAGATCCACAAGAGATCATGACTCCAGACAAAGCAGACGGTGCACACCGGGCGGATGATCCCCAAGTCCAGATTGACCAAAGCGTTATTGTAAAAATATTCCTTCTACTTGCGTGTGCAAACTTTATTTGACTATAGTATGCTTCTAGCTGTCTGAAATAGAAACTTTGGAACTCAATGATGCAGCGGATCAATCTACTGAGAAGCACAAAGCTGAACGTAATCGACGAAAGAAATTGAATGCTAGGAAGAACAAGGCGAAGAATGCCCGACAAGAAATTGAAGAACAAGAAATGTTGGGAAGTGCCAGTCAAGATACTAAAATTGCATTATCAGTCGGAAGCGGAAAGACCTCAAAGTCTCTTGCAAGTGATTGTTTCGACGGCACCAGTAGCATTGATTGTGTTGTTGAAAGCACCGCTTTGACACAGGAAAAGACCGAAGGTAATATATACCTTTTCTTTCTACTCACGCAGCAAATACTGTCATTGATCCAGTATACTTTTCAAACGCCATGTTCGAAATCAAGACAAGCCCCAGAAAAGGTCTTGGGGTCTTCGCCGCACAAGATATCAAAAAAGAAACAGAGATTTTGAGGGAAGCTCCTTTGATGAAATGTGGTGTAAATTGGCTCCTAAAAGAGGCCTTTTTCATGTCACTCAATGAGGGGAAGAAGAATGTCTTTAGGTCTCTTCACAGTCATTGTAGCTGCAACGATATCCCATGCAGAGAAACAACACTCATCAAGATTTACGAGACTAAGTAGCTTCGATGTCGTCGGCGACAAACAGGAACGCACAAATTACATTTACCACTTCGCATCACGCATTAACCACGAGTGTATCCCTAACATGGCTCGAGGAAACACTAAGAATGGAGATTTGGTCTTTCGTGCTGTGCGGAACATCAAGCAGGGTGAGGAATTGACTACATTCTACCAAGCATCTCTTGGTACCACCCTCGCTCGCAGAGAGATTTTATTATCTAAATATGGATTTACATGTATGTGTAAGGCTTGTATAAACAATAAATTCCTCAACTATTGTAGCGAGACTTTGAAATATGCACCTTGGATTATCGCCAACGAAAATGGTTCTGAGGTTCTCAATAAGCCAACTTTGGAGGAGACTCAAACTGCAAAGCAAATCGAAAGCTGGTACGAGAGTGTCTCCCAAGTAACAGAAAAGGCCGTACAACGTATAGCGATTGCAATCAGCAATAGTCTTTTGCAAAGCCAAAACACCCAGGAACAAAAACTCCTTATTGTTGAAAATGCAATATAGATATTTGACGATTTTTTGCGAAAGAACAACCCTCATGGATTGAGCGATGAGGTTATTTCTGCCTACCGATACCGAGCAAAGATCGCGACTTTTAGAGCTGCAAAGCAAGTTTTCAACAGCCTGGGAAGGGAGATGGGAACTTCTCGGGAAGAATTCTGAGCACAGAAGAGAAAATTTGGGGGATTAATATTAAATGTGATCTGCTATGATGACGATGGGTTTTTCGAAGGAGAGATATCTTTGGTGTGAGAGATGCGTGATTTTTATGGCTAGGGAAGGGCCTAAGCAAAAGCTATGGAAGTTATCACAATCTCCTAGAAACACATTCCAAATTTGAAGCATAAACACACACCTTATTTGACTTAGAGTACCCCACGAGTTGTGTGACCATAGAAAATGAAGATGTCGCTATAGTTTTTATCGAGGCAGTAACGTGACAATAGAGTTGTTAGAATATCGAGAATCTTAAATTTCAATCCAAAGCTGTTGGCTGATAGGTTGATTGCTGATTAATTACGGAGTACACAGCAAGAGTAACACGAAAAGGAATTTGACGATAACGTTCTTAGATCATAAGTTTGAGAAGTATTGCGACCATCAACAAATCAATAGTCATGATGATTAATTCTTTAATTCCTTTCCTTCTGGGAAATTTACATCTCATTTCATTTGTGAAGAGCTCTTCATTTAGTCCTTCCCAAATACCCATGAACCCGAACGCAGAACATTCCCGCCTCACCGAAATTGAATCAAACCTCATCGGGCTTCACAAAGATCTCATTTCTATCGAATCTATTACTGGCAATGAGTATGACATTGGTCAATATCTATATTCTTATCTTTCATCCCGCAATTTCACGGTTGAAACTCAACATGTCTCTCCCATCCAGTCAGCATCCAATGTCCAGAACATGTATGACAAACCACGACTCAATATCTTCGCATACAAAGGGACAACGCGGAATACTAGACTTATAATCACAAGTCATATGGATACAGTTGGACCATACATTCCATATTCACGTTCTTCAAATGGAGAAGAGAATATGATTTGTGGTCGAGGAAGTACTGACGCTAAGGGATGTATGGCTTCTCAAATCATGGCTGTTGAAGAATTGATAGCTGAGGATTCAATTCATGAGGGTGATATAGGGTTACTCTTTGTAGTTGGGGAGGAAATAGACGGCGCTGGTATGAAAAGAGCCAGTGAAATATTCCAGCAAGATGGCATTACATGGGAGAGTGTCATTTTCGGGGAACCATCGGAGCACAAATTGGTTCTTGGACACAAAGGTGCGCTAGCGTTTGAGATCATTGCTCATGGGAAGGACGCTCATAGCTCCTATCCAGAATTGGGAATAAACGCAATCAGTATTCTGATAAAGGCACTAGTGGATATCGATGGAATGAGACTACCTGGAAGTGATAAGTTAGGTGAAACGACCACAAGTATTGGGATGATACAAGGCGGTGTGGCATTGAACGTCATTCCGGCAACAGCATCAGCTTCCGCCTTGACAAGGTTGGCAGCCGGGACACCGGAACAAGCTATGAAAAGGATCGAATCTATCATTGCGAGTCTCGATATCGACGAGGGGAGTGTGAAGGTAAAACTTGGTCGTCATTTCGGTCCTGTGGACTGTGACGTTGATATAGATGGTATGTATTGTTGCAAAAGCTTCCTAAGACTTGGCCAGTATACTGAGACACTCAATTTTAGGTTTCGAGACGGCTGTAAAGCGAGGAGGAACTGATGTTCCAAATCTGAAAGGAAATCATAAGCGTTATTTGATCGGACCTGGATCTGTAATTTCGGCACATTCGGATCATGAATGTATAACTGCTGATGGGCTTGCTAAAGGTGTAGATGATTATAAGAGAATCATTAGAAGTCTGATAGCAAGATAACTTAGGATATCCCATAGTTCAGACTACAGTTCATCATTTGAGAGCCTCTAGGATCCCAAAATTCTATTAGACATTGAAATGATTTATGAAATTGATAATGCTATTGCCGGAACCTCAAAGGTAGAGAGTTGAAGTCGACTGGAGTCCGAACCACTGAGGACAACAAGATGAGTCGGCCCAGAGAAATCATACAAGCAGTGTTATCCGATGAATTGCTTTGACTGTAACCTTGAACCAGATTCCTCAATGCTTTTCTACTTAGTCATTATCACCCAGACCAATACTTTCCCGTCAAATTCTCTATGCTGAGATATAAAGATTCATTCTATTGATCCTGCTTGATTTTAGTATCAGCTTAGTATTCTAGCTTCAGTATAGAGCGGAATATCAATGAAAGAGTGTTTCGGTGAAATTGACACTCTGTTTGTTCTCAACTATTGGGCAAAACAAAGAGGGGCAGACTAGCGAACATCTTTTTCCTCAACTTGAAATCCTTTGTTGCGATCAGCGATTGACTAATGTTACTGCTAACATGGCAAGACAAAGGAGTGAAATAGCCTGTCATAGCAACGATCTCAGTGACTGTTCGACAACTCTGTTTTTTTACGATTTCATACGATTTCATACGATTTCATATTGCCCGTTGAGAGTTGAAAACTGACTTCCACTTCAAACATTTGCGGAATTTTATCCTTTATTGCAACATGTGCTTACGAACGATGTGCCATTACACTTTGTGTGATCAGACACCCTACTCCTGGATTATACAATCATGTCAGCCTCTTGGAATTTGCGAAAGGATACTCACTCAGGGGTTTTCTCTCGCCGACTTCTGCCCCGAATGTTACATGGTGGAAGATCCCACGGCATCCCTTCCTAATCAGGCTACGGTTAAAAGATTCGGCACAGAGTATGAGTTTGACCGACTTCATTTCGAAGACTCCAACTTACCGGAGAAAGCTAATGCTGCTTTGAATCGAGCCCATACCTTTATACATATGAACTTTAAGCCAGATGTCAGAGAAGATCTTGATATCTTTTGTTCCAACAAGCGACTCAACCTCGACGTTTATAATCATCTTTACCTCCTCGTTTTCCAACAACTTTTACCTCATCTTTGGCTGACTGTTAGAGCTGGTCGTGCACAGGAAATATCCCGAGAGCATAGAATTATAATATTGCAGCTAAGGCAGGCTGTACTTCGGGATCTTGCATTTAACTCTGCAGAGAATATCTACAAGGAGAAGAAAGAGGAAGGAAAATGGAGACAAGCGATGGGTGCGGACGCCCCGCTCATTGCAGAAGTTTGCGTTAATCCTTCAACTGATAGATGCATGATATGCCTGGAATCGCTGAATAGCGGGCTGTGTCTAAACTTGAAGTGTAACCACACGTACCACAAAGCTTGTCTTGAACAGATGGTCGAGTTCAAGGGATGCGCCATTTGCAGAGATGGATGCCGTGGTCCATTGCCTGATATATCAGTAGAGAATGATGGCCCATGGCCTGAATGGTTACAGGCGATCGCTCCTTTTCAACGCCCACGAGTGCACGAAGAGCTTCTTGCGCAAACTCCTCCTACAGACAATGAAATAAGTGTATTAGAGGCGGCTTTCAATCAAGCTCAAGAAAGAACTGCAAAGTTGTACGAGAGTGTGTTGCGTAACCAACAAGATCTTTCGAATGCCAGATTCAAAGTGGAAGGAGTTGAGTACGAAATGAAAGAAGGTGCGTCGAATATAAGTGAGCTTGAGTGGGACTCACACAATAGTCGCATGTCTGCTGGTGTAGGCAAGGGAAAGGAATCGATAAGGGAATCATACAAGCGCTATGCACAAATGCTCTATGTGAAAAGGTTGGAGGTAATGGATTACGAGTTCGATCATATAAAAAGCATTGAGGAATACAATAAGTTACCTTCTAATCCCACCCAAGAGCTCAATCATAGGTTATATCGAAAGAAAGAGTGGGTAGGCGCGCGAAGTCTATATTATACTCAGCAAAGAAAACAGACAATAGGACAGGCATTGGAAAGTGTTTACTTCAATATTCTTCCCTTTGACGACACGTATAATCATCGCATTCTGAGGGAGGAGGAAGGCGAAGTAGAGGAAAGGTTGAGTCAATCTGAACACCTCTGGAGACAAAGCATAGTTGCGCGGGATGACGCTAAAGATAGATGGGACTTTGCTTTATATCATAAGTCTTTGTTTGAATCCAATAACTAATGCCATCAATGTATAGCGAACAATAAGAGAGATTTATATGTTGTATTTAATCAAAGATAGGGAATGGCAGTGTGAATTTGGAAGGGTTAGGTTAATTTCTCGTACGATTTTACGTAAACAATGATCTGTTTCCTTTCTGGTTGGAATGCTGTTGGTGCGATCTTCTATTTGAATTGAATACATTGGGGTTTTGACCACATTAAAAATTTGTATATTACAGGTGTTATAGGTCTTTTGAAATGTTATTTGACATCAATCGTGGAGTGATATGGTGATGCCTTCTAAATAAGTCATTCAACTTCAAGGAAAGTTGTTTTCCATCAACAGATTTGAAAATTCAAGAAAATAAAGAATGCTGAGAAACAATGACAATCAGGTTTTGGTGAACAAGACTAGAAAACTTTCCAGGCCTACATGTCTTTCATTTTAAACCAGATTAGATTCCCACAAGACATTTATTTGACGTACTGCAGATGCAACTTTGAGGGCGTGGAAGTCGCTATACTTCTCAGACCAGTGCCATATATCACTTGATATGATATGGGAGTTTTGCTAAAAAGATCTTATCAATGAAAGGAAGCGGTGTCGAAGAAGATGTTAACAGTTCCTATCATGAACGAGGAAGGAGAGTAACTTCAAAGAAGAAGGTAGCGCGGACATTAATACGATAATTTATATCGAAATGAGAATCCATTGGGCCTTCATTTGCAAAAGCAGATATACTCCGACCTGGATTGATGGAAATATGTGAAGATCTAGAATAAATGATTTGGCTGCTGTGATCTTCCAGAATTTGAGTGACATGATAAAATTCATGGGTGCTGGTGGTGCGAAGCTTGGGGTGCCAAGCTGAGTAAAATGAATGACCCCGGCCAAAAGGTAATTACTACTCCGCATGTACTCGTAATTCATCACTCTTATGAGTTAACTCATGTAATTACTCTCAATTACTACCGAGTATGACCTCAATCTCTCATATCTGTATCCTCTGAACATCAACAATCAAACGAGCTCAAATTCCTAAACTCATTTTTATCAATACTTCATCAGTCAATTCTTTATCTCATCTCACCTCCAAGTCTTTGCCATTACCCACTATTGATTTTCAATCATCTCAGCCACATGACAACCCAGCTCCCTAGCTATGTTCATAGCACAACACATCCCACCACCTTCCTACTTGGCACCGGTACTTCAATATGGTCTTCTCTCCTCCCACAACTCCTTTCCACAAACCACGAACTCATTCTCGTGACCTGCTTTTGGGCTTCTTCCTCTAGCCAGCACGAGATTTGTCAACTCCTCCTGAGACTATCGGAACGTGCGGTTTCAGATCAAAAGACCATCCATATTCGGATTTGTTTTTCATCTCTCTCAATATCGCAAAAGATATTTCACACCCCTTCCCCCGACGGATATTTGTACCCATCATCTCAGTATCCTTCACTTGGACTTCCATCTGAGTCGGATATACCGGGGTTAAATCTACGTGTCAAGTCGATATTTTTCCGTCCATGTCATGTTTTGCATGGGAAATATATCATACAAGATACTCGACGCATTTGGTTTCCAAGTTGTAATGTGAGTTGGGAGCCATGGGGAGAAGGATGTATTGGATTTGAACGCGGGGAATTGGTAGAAGATTTGCGGAGTTATTGGAACAGGATCTGGAACGGCGATGGTCAGATGACAATTCCCGAAATGTCGTGGACGTCGACTCAGCTAGCAGAGAGAAGTCCATCGATACATGCCGAGCTATGGAATCCAGATTCATCAATGTTAAGTGTGGTCGACTTATCAAACCTTCCACAAAATACCGAAACACTTCTTCTTCCACATACTCACTCTGCTTATAATCCATTCTCCGTTATTTTTAGACCAAACACAAAAACGCCCTCAACACCACTCAATAAATTCTTGCTATCACAAATTTCAACAGCCAAAACATCAATAACAATCTACACTCCAAATATTACATACACACCAGTCATAAATTCAATATTTGAAGCATTAGATAAAGGTGTTGATGTCCGAATTGTGGTCTCGAGAAAGCTGATGATCCTAGAGCAATTAGTAACAGCCGGTACGATCACCGAATGGGAGGTATGGAAGATGAAACGTCGATATCGTAAGCTTGTATCTCGTTCATCACGGAGGGTCGATGACATCGAAGCCGGTAACTCTAGAATAGGAGCTTTAGAAATTGTGTATTTCAATCCCGCTCTCGTTCGTATGACTGATTCCCATAACCAGAATACGATGACTGATGGAACACTGGCGAGAGGATTTGAAAGCATGGGAAAGGAGAGCAAGCCAGTCAAACTTCATCTCAAAATGACGATAATTGACAATGAAATAACGATTCTTGGGAGTGGCAATATGGATCGGGCGAGTTGGGTGACTAGCCAGGAGTTGGGACTCGCAATTTTTTCTGGGGAAGTATCTAATAAATTGGTCGAAGTTGCAAGGGGGATTTACGGATGAATGGACAATTGCATGATAGTTCTTGTGGTGCATATTGAACCACCACAGAATAGCGTATTGATGGATTAGAAAAGGGCAAACATTGCACATGCCATGGCACTAGGATACGAATAGAAAATAGAATGGATAATCATCGATACAAAAACGGGCACATTATTACCGCGTGTAATCTTTTCTGAATGTCAAAATTCATTTGTTGATAGACTATCGTCACCTTGAGGTATTATTCCTAACGCCTTCATATATGCATCATCACATAGTATGACATTCTCCTTAAACCCAGAGTCGAAAGTTAAAATTCTTCCACCGCACAATTAGGATGCAATACATAAACAACCGATTCCTCTGGCCTCAAACTGCCTTCCCCATTTGTGTCATCCTGATCAACCAATCCTTGCCCACGAATTGCCATCAAAATATTTTCCTGTAGAATCAAATGTTAGTCCGAAATCCACAGAGCCTTCCATGTACAACAAGCTTGAGCGACGAAGAGGAGTAGAAAGGGAAGAAAATATTAACGAACCTTAAGCATCCTCTTGATAATCTTTTTGCACAATTTCATTTCTTCATGATATGCCTCTTCATCAGCTAGATCACCTTCGATCTGCTCCAGGTACCACTCTACCAACTTTTCTCCCTCCACTCCTTCACCATTACCCAACTCATCTTCATTGATCCTCCTAACCAATAGGTTGACCACTCCAATGTATTTGTCATAAGTAATCTTTGTCTTTTGTCTTCCATCTCCTTCAGCTGGCGGTACACTTCCATTGACGTCCTGGGTATCTTCATCCATGGCGTCATCTGCATCATCATTCGCAGCTGGAGCTGGTACTTCCTCATCATCGTCATCAACCTCAACATCATCCTTCTCAACACTGATGATACTCTGTCTTAAAAGATTAAAGGCTTCAACAACCATCGGCTCGGTGATTTCCTCAACACAATTCGCCTTTGCAATAGCCTCACTTAGTCGAATCATACTCTCCAACTGTCTGACTGTAATTCGATAACTGTTTCTACCAACGCCTCCTTGAGCATCATCATTCCTCAGTTCTTTGTATTTTTGTACCAGTAATTCTTTAGCTTCATCTGTGAACTCTGGTTTAAAGGTTTTAGCAAAACGAATGTAGCGCTGGAGTTGCTCGGTCGTGAATTCTGGCTGCACTGCTTCGTCGCGAAGTTGATGGATCCCTACAATATGTTCTGCTAAATGGCGATCCACAGTTTCGTTGCATTCATCCAGAATCACAAAGAACAAATCGAAACGCGACATAATAGGAGCGCTCATGTTAATATTAGCTCTCAATGTCGTCTTTCGGTTGTACCTTCCTCCTACTGGATTTGCAGCTGCGAGGATCGAGGTTCGAGCATTCAACGTGGCTTGGATGCCTGCTTTTGCAATGGAAATGGTCTGTTGTTCCATAGCTTCGTGAATGGCGACTTGATCACTGATGTCCATTTTATCGAACTCATCAATAGCACAAATACCATTATCTGCTAACATCAGTGCTCCAGCTTCAATAGTGAATTCGCCTGTCTCCTCGTCTTTGACTACAGCAGCTGTGAGACCCGCAGCCGAGGAGGCCTTTCCAGATGTGTAGACAGCTCGAGGAAGAAATGAGCAAATATATTTGAGGAATTGAGATTTCGAGGTGGAGGGATCACCAACTATGCAAATATTGATATCACCCCTAAGTTGCATTTCTTCCGGGGTAACTTTGGAGACACCGGACATAAGTTGAAGAAGAAGACCTTTCTTAACAATTTCATGTCCGTAGACCATGGGGGCGAGTGAATTGACGAGACGTGAGTAGATGTGATCTGAATGAACCATTTCTTTGAGATCCTCAATTTCGGCATGTGTCATGGATGCAAGAACAGCTTCCTGGGCATGATCTCCAGGCTCGTTAGGGTCAATAGGAGCCGTTTGATTGAGGGATGCGAGAATGTTATTGGATTGTCCGTTGAGTTGTTGATTTGCTGCTGCTCCCTGGGTGGAAGTATCCGGTGTAACCATACATGACAAGAAAGCTAGTCTGTATGTAAGATCTCTTACACCGAGCGCTTTCAATCCAGTGACACCGCTTGCATCTCCACTTCGATTTTGTGTATCTCTAATCGCCATTGGTCGAACACCAGGTAAACCAAGTTGACTAACATCAGGAACCACAATCAGAGCTCCCGTGAAAATACATTTCTCTCCAGCCTTCGCACGATCGACAATTTCTCCACGAAGAATAACATCCATAGTTCTTGGCATACTTCCAGTAGGGATTTCCGAACTATTCTCCTGCACACGAACTTTCTGCCAATCCACAAATGTACTTTGTCTGATATCCAGTCTCCATGCTTGACGATTGTTACACTCCAAATTCGGACATTGTGTAGGTTCGGTATACCTGAAGGTTTGTTCGACATTTGGTACAACATTTTTGCAGTTTTCGCATATGAAAGTGGCTAGAGAGAGTTCAGGTCGGACTTCCGAAGTTCTCGTAACGGTACCAGAGATAGATAGAAGTTGTCCAATGTTTGCAGTTCTCAAATGACGTACTCGAGTAACTAAAGGCAAGTTATAAAAGGCTAATGCAAACAATTTATCGGTTTGTTGATTTGTGGTCTTGTCTCCTTGGAAATCGGATTGACTTGCAGATGCGGCATTGCTCGCCCCAGATGAAGTTTGATTACTCGATGCAGTGGGCTGACGATGATCTCTGAAGTATCTAGGTTCGTATTTGGCGATCATGTTGTGTAAAGCCTTTGTAAGGAATGGTAGGAATCTGTAGTATTCTTCAACGATACCCTCTGCCAATGCGCCACCTTTGTATGAAGAGAGATGTGTATAATCGACATATAAAGTAGACAATTGATATGTTCTTAGCCCATGAATTTGCGCAATATAGTATTTATCGGTGGTCATTGCAGATGAAGGAGTTGCGCCGGACAGTATTGGATCTTCAACATATCTGCAAAGGCATCAGATATGCGATGGTTAAAATAAGGGCAAAACTCACGACTCAAGAAATTCCTCAAATGTGAGTTGTACATATTGCCCAATCGCATCCTCCACTCTTGGTATTGGCCTATCACTCTTCCTCGGACGGTTAGTGTTTTGTGGAATAGCATCATCTGCGAAGCCTTCATCATCACTCATAGCACCAGCACTCTCGGATGGGGGACCTCTTGGTCTACCAGATGCTGAAGACCCCCTATGTCTACGAGCCTTGGGAGTTCCAGCTCTTGAAGAATTTCCAAAGTCTGGCGTTGGTGCATCGGACATCATTACAGATGCCATATTCTGCTAAAATTGAAGGAATGGCGAGTGAGTTGGTTGATTAATGAAAATTGTTTGTTGTTGTTTACTCTGGAGGGGCACAAATTCAGGAGTCGTCAAAAATTCCACGTCGCGTTGCTAAAAACACGGAGATTTCTATTTTAGCGCGACTAAGTTACCGTAATAGATTGATTTCTACATCTACTGAGTAGAGTACGGTACGTGATGTAGACTTTACACGCAATGTACTAGTACTTCCCACTTGTGCATCACACAGTCTTATCAATTGCAATTGCCAGGTCCTCTCTTCATTACAAGTCATTGTACATGTGCAGTATTACGAATCGTGCTGTTCCGTCAAAGCATTGAAAAACCTTAACCTTACCGAGCCCACCATTTAGTATCTCAAAAACTATCAATTGTGAGTTCGTGGACAGATGAGCTGGTCTTGACTCTCACGACTAGAATGACGGAATGGTTCTTTAAAGGAAGGTCCTCGCAAGAAAGATGACAACGCCAGAATAAGGACGAGAATGTTTGTTCCAATCTCTGTGGTCACGGAAACGAAATGGCCAGAATGTAAAGCCTTCTTCGGCATTGACTGCTTGCTTATTGCTCAAGTTGCTCCATCATGAATATTTTGAGGTGATGCGAAAGATTTGGACCGTCTTCACTTGGGCCATTAATCCAACCAAGAATTTACCGCAACAATCTCGACGTTAAAAAGCGTGTATTATCACTGAGCTCCTAGTAGCATCAAATGCGATATTGATAGGATGATGAATTGTGATTCGTCTGCTCGCCCTTGGCAGGACTTGGGAGCCTTGGAGCGCAGCCATCAATGTGCTGTACCAATCACAAGTGTGAAAGATTGTACCACAAATAGTTCTGATTTGATCATTCTGGATTGCAACAAGAAATCGGCGCAAAGATCCAAGACTACAAAAACTTCGAGAACCGCCTCTCATCTCTTAACAACCTTCCTCATCAAGAAGGGCGGATACTCCCAGTGATCATGAGGCACGGCATGCATCTCGAGAATATGTTAATTTTCCAAATTCAGGTACATGCCCGAGAAAGCTCTTAGGGCTCTGAATTGAGGTTGTCGTATATCGCATCATGAAGAGTAGGATGTCGAGACTCCTCAACTGAAAACCATGATGGGCAGGCTATCATCGGGACCCAATAAGCAGGAAATGCAACCTTTTCGGATACTGCATGTGAATACAACTTCAAATACCAAGGAATGCAAATAAATGTTTATCATGCCAAGTGTTGCATTGGGTGACATAAAAATGGTTAGTGAATTTTGACACCATGTCGTGCTACTCACTATATATTCTCCTGTTTCCCCTCAATATCATCCCATTTTAATTCATTGTTACCATACTTGTGATTCATCCAAGCTTTTTCACTGCGAACTCTACCCTCGGCTGTATGAACTCAAGAGTTACTTGTTGATGGTACTTTACTTTGATCCTACTGCATGTTGGCTTTCATGAACCTCATTTTGACACCCAGCTCGAATTGTACTGCGAAACTCTTTACCTAAGGCATAAAACATGAGTACTTATTCCTCATTACATCTAATCCATTGATGAGGCGACATATACTAACACAAAATCTGTTAGCTTCCATGGCTACTACTACTGATGCACTCACCAGTGCTCCAGTATATCAAACCGGTCTGTTAGCAAATGCGCCAGATAACCTTGACGCCAAAATCTCAAGTGAAATTCATGCGTTCGATCATGAACCTTCCCTCGATGAGGATGGACTATTACGTCCTACTGAAGAAGAGAGAACTACACTCCGCAGAATTTCTGGTTCAATTCCATGGACTGCTTATATGATCTGTCTCATCGAATTTGCAGAGCGCGCAAGCTATTATGGCTGCCAATTTGTCTTCTCGAACTTTGTTCAATTCCCACTCCCGTATGTCTCCATATCTCCGCGAAGATTTGTTTTTAATCTTTCGTCCACTGCTGACGGAAATAATAGCAAAGGAGGAAATGGGGCTGGCGCAACCCCCAAAGGTACTCAGCTTACACCAGGCGCTTTGGGTAAAGGCCTTACTGTTTCATCTGCCCTTGGTCTCTTGTTCAAATTTTTAGCATACACAGTACCTGTCTTTGGGTTCGTTCAGCACTCCTTCGTCTTTTGTTATCTCTTGCTTACTTAAGCCTATAGAGGATGGCTCGCAGATACAAAATTAGGACGTTTCAAAACTATTTGCATCGGAGTTTTTGTCTTCGGAGTTGCGCATCTCGTTTTGGTTCTTGGAGCCTTACCTAGTGTATTACAAGCTGGTCATGGCATGGCACCATTTGTTATTGGAATTTTGATCTTGGCTTTGGGAGCTGGTATGTCTTATGAGATGCATCTAAAAGTATAATGCTGAGTGAAACCTCAGGTCTATTCAAGAGTAACGTTTCTCCCATGCTTCTCGACCAGGACACACAAAAGGGACTCATAGTCAAGACTCTCCCCGATGGGGAACGTGTTATTCTTGACCCTGAAGTTACTGCTCAGAAACTCGCTCTAGCCTTCTATGGTATGGTCAATGTTGGCGCATTTTTTGGTCTTGCTACAACATATTCTGAAAAGAGAGTTGGGTTCTGGCTGGCTTATGGATTACCAATGGTTCTTTACCTCTTACTTCCGATATTGCTATGGGCAATAAATAAACGACTGGTCAAATATCCACCGCAAGGAAGCGATCTCGGAAAGTTTTTCAGAGTGATCGGTACCTCCCTGAGAAGAAATGGTCTGAAGAAATTCGGACGCAAGGGTTATCTCGATGCTGCAAAACCTTCCGTTCTCGCTGCAGAAGGTACCACTGGTGAACACAATGGTAAGCCAGTAGATTGGGATGACAATTTTGTCGAGGATGTCAAACGATCTTTGGAAGCCTGCACTATTTTCTTGTTCTTCCCAATCTACATCTTGAACGATGGAGGTATAGGAAACATTACGACATCTCAAGGCTCAGCGATGGTAACCAACGATGCACCCAATGATATTCTCAACAATTTCAATGCTCTTACTGTTATTGTTACCATCCCCATTCTTTCTTACGGAGTTTATCCACTTCTCCGTCGCCATAAAATTCATTTCGGTCCTATCAAGAGAATAACATTTGGTTTTCTTATTGCCGCGGTTTCATCTGCCATTGGCGCGATCACTCAATGGAGAATCTATGAAACATCTCCATGTGGATATTATGCTACTGGTTGCGAGATAGGAACTGGTGTTGCTCCACTTAGTATCTGGTGGCAACTTCCTCAATGGATGATTGGAGGTATATCGGAATGTTTTTGCAATGTCACTGCCCTTGAACTCGCCTATTCAAGAGCTCCTGCAAACATGAAAGGTCTTGTCACTTCCATGTACTTATTTGCTACAGCTCTCTCTGCTGCAATTGCACAAGCTTGTACTCCGAGTTTAGTGGACCCGTATTTGATTTGGCCTTATGTTGCACCAGCGGTATTGGGAACTTTAATGGCAATCTGGTTCTACTTTTTGTATAGGCACCTTGATGACGATGAGTATGTTAGAGGTGGCGTCGGTGATACTTTGGGTGAGGTACCTACGGTGGAACGTAGGGAGTCAATTAGGACTGGTGATGCTATTCAAGAATTTAGACCAAACGAAAAGGTTTGATTGTGGCTCACTGTCAGTCGAACCAGTTTTCTTGATGTAGGACTTCAGATAGTACCTTTATCTGAAATTTGCGCGCATTCATTTGGTAACGGTGGCCGGTCAGGGTTTTCACTATTTAAGTAGTTTTTGAGGAATGAAGCAATGTCACTGAGATAGTATGATTAGTGACTGAAAATGAAGGTTGTGAAAATTCATAATAAGTTTATTAAATTACTTATTAATATCTTATTAATTAAGAGATATCTTAATGATTAATATATGTATAATATGATTTTATATTATAAAATTATATTATTATAAA